>NXFV01000983.1:0-27566 GCA_002803225.1 Gamarada debralockiae | reverse complement strand
GGGGGGGGGAAGTGTAAACTGGACCCCCATAAGCTCGCGATTTGGTCAATGCTGATTGGACTCTAAATACGATTGGTTAGAGCCTATAGCTCGCTAAAGGGCCCTGTAGCTCCACATTTAGTGTTAGTGCGCTGAAACTGGCATCTATCCCCTGTAAAATTAGCGTATTTAGCCTAGATTGATAGGCTCTTCTTCCTGCAGCTCTAGCGCCCGCCCCCTGTAACTATAGTGTTGTCAAGGCTTATTCAGCTTATTGATTTAGTGTGTGTTATCAACGTAGAGGAGCCGAATGCAGTGGAGAAAGAGAGAGTAATTCATAGTTATATGCTCTTTAAACCTCTTATTCTTTTCGCCTTACATACTCCTTTTTTTTTCTTTTTTTTTAGCTACAGTTCTGGCTTTACTTTAACCCTAACCTTGTCTCTGAGATGACTGTTTGGCGAGTTCTTACTAAGAATAGCTATAGTTCTTTAAGAGAACTGTCAAGCCAGGACTTACTAAAGAAGACAAGAAACGAGGGTATGATTTTTGCATAGCCCATAAGTGAGTGTTTATCCTTTAAGACTTATCTCAATTTAATTACTTATAGAGATTAGACAATAAAAGAGCGGAAAGATATCATTTGGACAAATGAGACTAGTGTTCAACTAAGCTCTATTCGAGGCAAGAAGAGAGTGCGGAGGAAGAAGGGTGAAGTATTTCATCTGTATGTGATTACCTGTCAACAGAAAGGCTTTCAGGAGTTCATGTAGTGAAGCTCTTTTTTTTATGATAAGAAAGGCCCGTTTTATATTTGGGAGCTAGAGACGAAGGCAGAGAAGGCCGCTGCTAAGGTTGATTTGGAAGAACAGAATATTACATCTTATAATGAACACAAGGCACTTTGGGAAGTGACCAATGGGGCAAGAAGATTGGCCTTGCGCAACCTTGGAAGTCCAAACCCCAAATTCAAGTATACAGAAGCAACTAGCCTCTATATACGCAAAGACAGAAAGAGCGGGATCGACTAATACTACTATTAACAAGTCATTCTAAAGGCAAAGCCTCTTCCTTTTGCCCAAGAGTGTAAGGTAGATCGCCCTAAGACTAATGTCATAGAGGATAACGCAGCTCTTCATGCATCAAAGTACTAACCTGAGGTTTACAAGGCTTTTGATATTGCTAAGTTACTTGGCTGGCCCCTAATTCACCAGATTTGAATGCAATTGAGCCTTGTTGGTTCTAGATAAAACAGACTACTAAGAAGGGACGTGCTACGTCAGTTGTGCAGCTCAAGAGGGACTGGATTAAGTATTGGAAAGAGATACCTCAAGAGAAGATTCAGGCTTAGATTAAGAGAGTTATAAGATATGTACAAGAACTGTGTCGATTAGAAGGGGGAACGAGTATAAGGAAGGAAAATTAAAGGGCCAAGAGAAGCGTAGAGTTCACTAGGTTAGAAGAAAAACTACGCTTTTGACTTTGTTCTATCTTGAAATAAGTAAAACTAACCAATTAGCGCACTAGCCTGACTTTTAGAACCTTATAGTAGAGCCAGAGAGCTTTGAAAGAATAAATAGTGGAGCTACAGAGGCCCGTTGCCCTTGAAGGTGCTAAAAACACGTCTAACCCTGTATTCGCATGACTCGTCCTTCGTACGATCGGGCCAATGGTCGACACACCCTTCCAAGTTGTTGCAGAACAAAGACAACTTTGTTCCTCCGTGAGCTCCTATTGAGTTGTGAAATCAAACAAAGCGCATTGTTCAATTGAAGTATTTAACGTCAAAAGTACTTTCAAGTACGGAGGAGTCGATCAATTAATCCCTCCCGTAGCAATGTGCCATCTCTAACCTCCGATTTCAATGTGCTTGGCCGGGAAGGAAACTGCTTCCCAGACTCAGTGGTTCTATTGTTGATCAGATTTGGAACAAAGGCCTGGTATGCATCCAGGGGGCGACTTGATACATCTGTTGTTCCTATTTTCTCACCTTGGCAGAATTCAGAATTGCTTAGGCGATAAGGGAAGACTTTGGCAAAAGAATATTGAATTAGCATCTGACAGATAAGGAAACCTGACAATAGACTTTGACCATTTCTATTCATGTTTGATTGACGATTAACTTCTTGGCCAATTCTCATAGTTACAGGTCAATGGCTGCTTTGACGATGGCCCCAGACGCAGACTGAAGGTTGTGGCCACGTGATCCCGCAAATGCTCTCTTGCCATCAAACCTATTTCAACAGAGGTTCAAGCCTTTCTTCATGTTGCAAATACCCAGTAGCAAGAAACTGTGATGCGCGGTTTGTTAAAGGAGCACTCAAGATAGCATTGAGGCAGTCTTATGCTGTACCAGGCCGGAAGGCGGCAGTGATGCAAAGTTGGCCTTTCGCCTTCACTTCTCCTTGGCCATCAAATGGACTGTGGAATGCATCGACAGCGGGATATCTGACTTCGTAGTGTAGAGTCTTGCCATCCACCCAAAGCAGAAGATCAAATTTGACTTCGCAGTTGTTCATAGGTCTAGAATGTACAGTGATATCTAGGGTTTAAGATAGACCGAGTAGCTAGCTTGAGTCAGACCGAGTATGTTAGCTCAGACCAAGGAGCTGAAATCAGGGACTATAGATATATAGGATGGATTGAACTTCATATAAAGGAGTAGAGATTTTTGAATTGAAGCTTTCGAAACCTATATTAGGCTAGCGCTATATATACCTCAGTATCAGGGTTCTTATAACAATAGGTTATTAGCCCGGCAGTACTACTTCTACACTCAACCAATCAGATCCACTCCTATCGAACTTATAATCGTCAATATATCATACGACGAAAAAGCACTAAAAATACTACGCCTATCAGGCCCTGTGAACTACTGTATCTGGGCAGAGGAGGTACAGTCCTTCCTTAAAGCTAGAGGTCTACTAGACCTAGTTCTAGGCGACGAACCAAGACCTGATAATATCCTCACAACTTCAAGCTCTCAATATACAACTAGTACTGTAGAAGCTAGCTTTCCCCTGACCTCCTATAGTCTATATATACCTGTACTTCTAGATTCTCTTTCATTTTCTTCTATCCTTAGCTTTAGATTCTTGTATCTAGTCTACCAATCGAGTCGGCTTAGCCCTTCAAACCATCCGGAAGAGGATAACAACTCTTGCTCTCAGCGGCTAAGTGGGTAGTGTGCAGCTTGCATTTAAGGGGGATCTACCAGTGACAGGCGGCCTTTGAATAATAACAAATGGCATTTCAAAACATTTCTGTAAGTTGCGCAGGGATCAACTTGAAGTTTCGGCTCCTGTGTACTTTTCCCACGTACCAGTAAAAGGTAAGCTTATGCGCCGGATTTCGGGCCGCATCAACACGAGTTCAGCTACAAGTTATGAAAAGAACGAATAAGCAACAAACGTTGGACAAAAGCAGGTTGCACAGTAGAAGGCTTTCAAATTGATCAAGTCATGATACCTTTTGATAAAATTCCAACTCATGAGTAGTACGGCTGACTAGCTAGGCGAGCGAGATTGTAACCCAAACCATCCGTAAACGCCAGGCTATTCTTCGGGACGCTTTTTCTTCTATGATATCCCTCCCTTGCTACCGACACAGTTGAATTTCAACTTACATTGGTACCAGTTCAATGACACCGCAATCAGATCCCTCGCTTGTATACGTGCCCTTCAAGCGGAACCCCGCTTGAGTTGCAAGCTCCTCAAACATGCGCCCATTGCGTCGCTTGCCACCCCAGTTGAGGAAGAAAACATCCTGCGCAAGGTTCATTGGTGATGGATTAGGAAGTAACAGCTCTTCAACAATCAAAATGCGCGAGTCAGATGCACAAGCCTCGCGCAAATGCTTCAGGATCTGGATGACATTGTCATCAGGCCAGTCGTTCATCACACGGCTGATGTGGTAGATGAGGGCTCCTGCCCAAATGTTAGTCTCAGCGCTACTCTATAAGATTACGGGGAAGACTGCGGAAATAATGAATGGAGATCTGACACACCTTTGACAGGCTGCCCTTCGAACATGTTCCCCTCAACCAGCTGTACAGAGCGCAACTCCTCCTCAATATCTCGCTTATTTTCCTCAATCACATCCGGCCGATCAACAATCACGCATCTCGAGGGCGGAATGGATGGGTTATTGGCGAAGATGTCTTTCAATCCTTGTCCCTTACCGCCGCCGACGTCAACGATGAGCGGCCGTTCTTGGTCATTCGAAATGAAGCTCTTCACCCAGGTAAAATCATAGATGCCTTTCAGGGAAACCAACGTGGCAATACGGCTGAGCATGAGATTGAACAACTCCGCTTTCTTCGGCTCCGTCTCAAGAATGCCATAAAGATCTCGGTCGGGATAACCAGTGGCCAGGCCGAGAGGGTTGACATTAGCAGTCTTGGGCTCCCGGAGGCTGTTCTTTTCGAAGTATTCAGGCCAAAACGCGACTGTGCGCAATAAGTAGTTGAAGATGTGCACTACGGTCAGAGCGGGTACATCGTCGCCTCTATAGCCGCGCGAAACAGTCGTGTGTGCAATGCGCCCGTGAGCGGGAGAGGAGAGGACTCCGGTCAGTACGAGAAAGTTGGAAAATCTCTCCATCAGACTCTGCTGGGCCCCGATCTTTTCGGCCAGCTCGGAAATCTCTATGTCGCCATTGTCCGGGATAGCATCGAAGACTTTGTAGTCAATGAAGATCTTGAGGATTGCGAACTCCGTTGTGCTGACGCAATAGCGAACTGCCGACATCTGCGACGGGGAGAAGTTGGGTGGCTGCTGAGCAGTAGTATTTTGGGGATCCATGGTGGAATGAGGCATGATGTCTGGAACGAAGGGTTTCGGTTTAGACTGGATTGAGAAGAATACAGTATGACTACGAAAGTTACAGAAAAGGTGGAATGGTTGAGTAGTGCTTTGGGAAGGCTGCCACCTTTATAGCAGACGGTCCTCTAAGCCGAGATGTTAACATCCTCCACGCGAAGTTGATCAGATCTGACTTGCGGGACAGAAGGTCTGACACACCAAGTATTTAACATCCTCGACGCTAAGATATTATGCTCCTTCAGGCCAACCGACCCACTCTCTTGGCTCCAAGATCCTTAGTCCCGGGATCTACTATTAGACGCCCCAAATCGACGAGTGATAGCGGACGTATCTTCTTCTGGACGAGCTCCTGTAGGAAGGCCAAGACATCGCGGCAAGCGATGCTGCGGAAGGGTCAGTTTCGCAGCCGTGAGCATTCCTTGGGGCAGATTCTCTCCCAGACATAACGATGCCACGCACGGGGGTGGCGAAACGGTCAGACGAACAGCGCAATTTCACGACCACTGGAGGCTTTCCCTCTAAGATAAGCAACAAGCCCAGGGCGCTTAAGCGACGTTTCCGCGCCACACAATTTCAAAGTCAATGGCTTCACTTGAATCTTGCTGCTGAATCAGAAAGCCTTTGCTTTTCAGGTTACATTATTTCACTTTAAACGAAGCTCAATTGTCTTGTAGCGTTTAATTTGAAATCCTTGACAGAGGCTCAATTAATTTGGATTTGCAACGTGTTTTGTCATCATTGCCATGTTCGGACTTTTGCCGCCACGCCGTCACATTGCATGATGGAACGCCACATTGAATGAGCCCCCCGAAGCGCCTCGAAGGAACACAACCCTTGTTCAGTCGAAACTGTTGATAGGTCCAGAAGGTCTAGACAGTACGGTGATATCTGGGGAAGACCGAATAGCTCGAGAAGGCCGAAGAGCTGGGGAAGTCCGAGGAGCTAGGGAAGGCCGAGGACCTGAAGTTGTAGATATATGCGAAGGGTTATAGGTAATACTACAGATGAGCAGGCTCTTATAGCTAGCGACCGGCTGAACAGGCGTCTAAAACAGTCCGGTTCGGAAGGAAACGTGGTGTCGGCGTGGAGTTTATGCCAGCTCGCGAACGATCGCGATGTCATTCAGCGTTGAGCATAGAATAATAGTTATGGCAGGCAAAGGGTTGTGTTTGCATTCAGGTCCAGTTTCAGTGAGAGCATGGGACTTAGATGGCTGCTTTCTCTCCGCGTGCTTGTTATGGTATTTTTCCAAAGGCACGTTCACAAGATCAAACATCGAAGATCAAGTATTCAGTGAAGTATATATATTTCTAAGGAAACGCCGAAGCGCATATCAAACAAGTCTATCCCAACCCGCTAAATCGCACGACCAAAGCAATATGTACCAATTGCCCTAGTATGAAACAAGAAATCAAATCTTTTAAACTCCGAAAAGACAAATGACAAAGGAAAACTAGCTAAAATATTTTATCGCTTCAGCGCGAATCCACCTGGGCCACCGACAACCACATTCTGGCTTGCAAGGTGGTAATTCAATCCCATCTTCTTCGCTGCTCCAACCCAGAGATGTGTCGCGATAACATCCATCTCGGCTCTCCTGTTATCTCTGTCATCGAGATACTCCTCCACTTCCTCCATCTTTAGTCTGGCTTCGGCAGCATAGTGCACGTGAGCCGGGACATCAGCATCGCTGCCGATCGCTGAGTCGCAGATGGTCTTCGCGAGTGTGGGCGCGTAGATCACATCGAAAGAGCCGTTCAAGCGGCTGCGGTCTGGCATCGCGTTAATGGCGATCGCGATGTCCGAGAACTCTTTGAGCACTTCAGGTGTTGGCTTCTGGTTCTCTTCTGGTGCGGAAACAATGCGGTGGATGTGCACAGGAAGACCAAGCTTTTTGTGTGCGTTCTCGAGGTATGCTTCACTGACCCATTTCGAGGCATTGTAGCCGTTGGATCCGTTGGTGGGTGGTCTGGCTGCGGCGACGGATCCAGTCTTTGGTGCGTTCTCGAGGTCAAGAACACCGTTACCGGAGATGTAGTGAATGGGAATCTGGCGACCGAGAGCGAGCTTGGTGAGTTCCTTGGTGGAGCCGAAGTTGCCGGCTCGCAAAACTTGGTAGTAGTCGGAAAACGATCGATCACAACCACTGTGTATGATCACATTGACTATGTTGCCGAGGTTGGACCATGTTGACTCTGGTAGGCCGAGCATGGGGAGTGCGAGGTTGCCATCGTAAGCGGTGATCTTGTCGGATTGCTTCAAGACATCGCGGGGCATGTCCTTGGGATTGTCTTTTCGGATTGCGACGGCATGGATTCTTGAGACTCGCTCGTCAGAAACCAATTGCTTGAGGAGGCGACGTCCGAGGTAACCGGTAGAACCAGTCAGGAGCACGTTCAATCCAGTAGAAGGTACTTTGCTGGGAGTAGAAGGGATTTTGTAGAGAGCTTCTTCAAGAGAAGTCTCTCTGTCCCAGTTGATGACAGCAACTGAGGTCGCGGCATCAACCTTTGCTGACATTGCTCGAAGCGTGGTAGCCTCGAACATGGCAGTGATAGGAACGACAACATCGAACACTTCTCGGATGCTGGCCTGGACTCTGACGAGCAGGAGGGAGCTGCCGCCGATACGGAAGAAGTCGGTGTTGGCGCCGATCGAAACTGTGTCGGCGATATCCCTTGAAATGACGTTTTCCCAGACAGCCTTCAATTCGAGCTCTGTCTGGCTAAGGACATCATCGGAATCATCAGCAGATGATTGAGGAAGTGGCAGAGGGATGGCCTTGACAGCACGTCTGTCAACCTTGGCGTGGCTATTGAGCGGGATTGCCTCCAAGGGGATGATCATAGCTGGGCACATGTACTTGGGGAGAGGCAGACACGCCAGGAGGCCAGACAAGTACTGGTCCTTCTGGTCCTCAGGGAAAGATCCAGCGAACTCGGCGTGAGCGACAATGTACTCAGAGCCTGGGTCGCCGCGAACGGATGCAACGGCCTTGTAGATGGTGCCCTCTGAGACTTTGACGATGGTGGCTTCGATATCCTTCAACTCGATTCTGATTCCGCGAAGCTTAATCTGGGAATCACCTGCGATTCTTCCCTCATAGACCACTGATCCGTCAGGGAGTTGACGACCTTGATCACCAGTTCGGTACAGGTTTGGCCACTCTGCTGTTGGAGCATAAGTGTTGGGAACGAAGTGCCTGTTGGTAAGCTTTTCGTTGTTGAGGTATCCCATTGCGACACCTGCACCACCGATGACGATCTCACCACTGACACCAATTGGGACAGGTTCCAAGTTTCTATCCATGATATAGCATTGGTAGTTGGGTAGGGTATATCCAATAGTGATGGGCTCATCGGAGTTGTAGTCGATCACACCGGCATGGCAAGATTTTGTGATCTCGGCAGGCCCATAGAAGTTAATGAGGCGAAAGTCAGACTTCTTCAAAGACCTGAACTTGAGGGTAAGCTCGGAGGTGAAAGCTTCTCCGGTAATCTCGGCAGTCTTCCAGTTGGAACCTGCAAGAGTCTCTGCGCCGAATCGAATCCATGCGGAGTACTCTGAGGGAGTTGCGATAGTGAAAGTGATGTTTTCCTTGGCGATGATGTCGGTGATTTTAACGGGATCCATTCGCTGCGTCACTGATGCGACGTAGAGACTTCCTCCATTGCCGAGTGCGAAGAGGACTTCGGAGATGGCGAGATCGAAACTGTAGGCGGATTGTTGCAGGATGTTTTCTTTGGCGATCCCATATTTTTCGCAGGTAACTTCGGTGTAGTTGCGAAGAGAATAGTGAGGGATGACTATGCCCTTTGGTGTACCGGTCGTTCCGCTAGAGTAGAGGACCATGGCGGGAGACTGTGGCGTTGCCTTAGAGGAGACAGTCGTCTCGATGTTGGCGACTTCAGTGACGTTGATGATGCTTGCAGATCCCGGGTTCAACTCGGAGACATCTGCGGATGTCGCTGCGTGGCAGAGAACAGCATCAGGTTTGGCATCTGCGACAATCATAGCAAGTCGCGTGAGGCCGTTGCGGAGCTCAAGAGGAACATAGACTCCGCCAACCTTCCAGAGAGCCTGGAGTGAGATGATCCAGTCGGCGGTAGGTTCTTGGAAGACAGCCACGAGGGAACCTTCCTTTGCGCCTCCGGCAGTGAGAGCTGAAGCAACAGCATCAACTCGCTTGCTCATCGCAGCGTAGGTGTAGAAGCTTCCAACACCATCCTTGAGTGCGACATTGTTGGCGTTGGCGATGCTCATCTCCTCAATGCGGTGAGACATGGTGACTGGCCAGGCTCGAGGAATGGAGGGACCTGTTGTCCTATTAGTAAAGGAATTCGGAAAGATTGTCGTTCGACCTACCACGGCCAAGTTCGATCGCTGTCTTCACATCTGGAGCGTTGTAAATAGGGACTTTGTCCAATTGGACCTTTGCGTTCGAGGCGATTGACTTGACAAGCTGCAAGAAACTCTTCAAGAGAATGTTCGCGCTGCTTTTGGAGTAAAGCTTCTTCTGTGTTTTGAAGTTGACTCTGAGCTCATGGCTAGAGAGGTCGGTGATATCCAAGACAAGGTCGTAGCCAACTCTGCCTGGAAGCTGCTTTCCAAAAGACTGGGCTCCGAGAAGTGGCATAGTGGTGTTGATTTGGCGGTAATCCATGAAGACTTGGAAGAGAGGAGTGCTGGTAGCGGAGCGGGGAATGTCGAGATGGTCGAGGAGGATGTCGAAGGGGACTCTGGAATGCGCTAGTGCGGCGTGGGAGGTTTCGCGAGCCTCCTTGACTGCGGCAGCAAAGTCTTGCTTGTCTTCTCTCTTGAATCGGAGAGGAAGCAAGTTGAGGAGATATCCCATAGTGAGATCAGTCTCAGCGTCGCCTCGGTTAGCGTCTGCCAATCCAATGCAGAGATCATCGACGTCCAGGTAGCGGAAGAGGAAGATCTTCAAGCAAGCAAGGAAGAAATGGAACTTGGTTGCTCCAGTCTGTCTGCAGAGTTCCATGATTTGAGTCAAGGTCTTTTTGTCGAAAGCAATCTCCTCGGATTCTTCCTGTTCATAGCTGGTCATGACCAGGCGGGAGTTGACCTTGGCCATTGGGAAAAGCGGAAGAGGGGCTGGAATCGTGGTGAAGATTTGCTTCCAGTATTGGAGTTCCTTTGACATGGAGCCGTTTTCGACCTCCTCTCGTTGCTTCTTAGCGAAGTCCGAGAATTGTACCTTGACAGGTGGAAGCTTCTGCTCATTGTAGAGAGCATTGAGCTCTGAGAGGAAAAGGTTGAAACCATATCCGTCAATTGCAATATGGTGGAATCCAAAAACCATAAAGTGAGTCTTTGGGTTGAGCGACATGAGAAGCGCTCGGATGACTTCTCCGCGTTCAAGGTCGAAGACATGATCCCTGAACTCTTGGGCATTCTCTTCGACCTCACCGATGCTCTTGATCTTTTTTGATTCGAGATGGAGTTGAGAGTTGGCCATAACTCCTTGTGTTGGCTCGTTCAATCGGTCGGGATTGGCGTAGAAAGCAGTTCTGAATGATTCGTGTCGCTTGCCGAGAGCCTCGACGGCGCGCTCCATTCGGCCAACGTTAACGGATCCTTTCAGCGAGCAAGTGAATTGTATATTGAAGGGCGTTCGGTCCTCGAGATATTGGGAAAGGAACCAGAATTGCGACGAACCATAAGCCATTCTTTCGGTCTTTTCAAAAGTAGGCATGGGTTTAACGGCGGCGAGATCAACCTTTTCCTCAGCGAGTGACCCTTGGGAAGTTGGAGGAGTTGTGGTACCTTGGAGTGAGTCTTGCGACGACACTATGACCACAGACGATGACTCCGAGGAGGCTTCCTCCCACTGATCACTTATCTCGTCCTTGGCTGTCTCTTCCTTCTTTTCTTCCACCTTGTCCTCGACCTTTTCCTCCTTGAACTTTGGGATCATGTCTCGTGGAAGACGAGTGAAGCAATCATCAACCATAGCGGCGACTGTTGCACCACCCAAGATCTTAAGAACTGGCATGTCGACCTCGAGCTCGCTGTGGAACCAAGATCTCATGTCAACAGCGACCAGCGAGTCAATTCCGAGTTCAACGAGAGACGATTCGGGAGTGATGCCGTTGTCCTCGGGAAGCATGTTGAGCTTCTGGTAGAGCGTGGCAAGGAATCCCTCTATTTTGTGTTAGAAACGTCAATATGTAGGATGAAATGAAACTTACCAAGGAGAACTTCTCGGACGGCCTCCTCAGTTGTTGCCTCCTTCAAAAGAGCGCGAGTAGAAACGGTCTTCTTATCAGACTTTTCAGCAGTTGAGTTGGCCTTGATCACCTTGAACTTGGCGAATCGAGGAATGTTGAGCCAGGAAGGGAGGTCGGCATCTCTCTCGGGGTCGAAGGCCATGACACTGTTGGAGATCTCGAAGTTGCGGCCGGAGCTTGGGTGACCAGCGATGACAGCCTCGGCGAAGAATTGTTGGTAATCCCATTCTGAAATATGGGCGTAACCCAGGGCGCTAAGCTTGTCGTGGATGCTGCTGTCTGTCCGTGCGATATATCCAACACCGAAGATGCCGGCAAAGGACATGACGGATGCGGCAAGGCCTCGCCTTCTGCGTCCCTCTGCCAAACTGACCATGAAGGCGTTTGCTGCGGCATAGGGAGTTTGACCAACGTTTCCGGTGACATAGGTGAGGGAAGAGAAGATGATGAAGAAGTCGAGGGTGTTCTTTGGGAACAGCTCATCGAGGTGGATGGTACCGTCGATCTTTGGCTTGAGAGTCTTGGCGAACTCCTCATAAGAGATGTTTGAGTACAGGCCATCGGAAAGGACCATTGCAGCGTTGGCGACACCAGCAATCGGAGGAAGTGTGTCGCAGATCTGCTTGTAGGCCTTCCTCATTGAGGATCGGCTGCAGATATCGCTGGCCCAGACCTTGACAGTTGCGCCGCGAGCAGTGATGGTGTCCAACCAACCTTGGTCGACATTGGGGTTTCTAGATGTGAGGACAATGTACTTGGCGCCACGGTCGACCATCCATTTCACGATTGATAGACCAAGCTCACCAGTTGCACCGATGAGCCAATACGTCTTGTCGTCACGAAGAGTGACCTTGTGCTCAGCGACGATTTGGTTGACTGGAACGAAGGCATCGGCAGCCCAGTTGATAGTGCGGCGGCACTCGTTGCTAGTGCGGCAGTCCGTGACGTCCTTCAAAGCGATGCTTTCTGGTGCAGTGGTCGCGCCAGTTGCTGTGAACTGAGCGACACAGCTGCCGAGAACCTTTGAAAGGTCTTTGGATGAATCAGTGCTGAAGCCGGCGGTGCTGAAGAAGGCGCTGGCGGTCTTGGACTTGCAGCTTCCAGGGAGCTGGCGAGCAATGCGAGCTCCAGTGCTATCAGCATCGACTGAGGTGGCGAGATTGACGAAGGAAGTGACACCCTTGGGGATGTAGGAAGCGATGGCAGTTTGAGAAGTGCCCTTGTGGATGAAACCGAAAGAGGCGTTCTCAGATTTAGTAGTGGTGAAAGCAATGGAAGCCTTCTTCTCGGCAGCCTTGCGGCTCAAAACTTGTGCGAGAGTGGTGGTTGGCTCGTGAATGAGAAAGCTGCCAGTAGCCTTGCCCAGGATGGCATCGGCAAGGAGCTCGTCAGCAGCTGCGAGGAGGAGGCTAGCCTCATGCTCCTCAGAGACCTCACAAGGAACTGCCCAAGTCTTTGGCACAGACACAACAGATCGCTGCTTCTCGGACAATGCGAGGAACTTCTTGTGGGTCTTGGCATCTTCACCAATGACGAGGAAGAGGCATCCAACCGATTTGACTTTGACGGCAGTCAGAACAGATCGTTTCACCTGGATTGTTGTCAAGCTAGCATCCTGAGCGGCTTCGAAATCCCAAACAGCTGGGAGGTGCTCCTCAACTTCGTATGAAGAGCCATCAGAAGTGATTTCGACGGTAGTACTGCTGAGGGGCTCAAGAGTCTTGATCTGGCGTCTGCTGGCGTTGTATCTGGTCTCGAGTACCTTGGCTGGTTGGTATCGAGGAATCTGCACGACTCCCTTGGAAACATGGATCTCTCGCTCCAATGTCCATAGCGGGTCGTAAGGCTTGTCCAGTTTCTTCCAGGAGTCGGCAACATGCATGCGAATGAGTGTTTCGGCGATCATGGCGGCTTCAGGTTCATCATCGTGAGCAATGTCAATAATTTGCATGGTGAGACCCTCGCGACGCTCACAAACCAAGCAGCGAGCAAGACCGAAGATCATTCGTGAGTAGGGGTTCTCACCCTGGGCCCCTTGGACAACCCAGAGGATGTTTCTTCCCTGGTCCATCAATGTCTGGAGAGCTAGGTGTCTCTCCTCAGTGAGACCCTTGAAGAATGGCTTGTCGAGCTCAGTCAAGCAAAGAACTGACGTGGCTGCATTGAAGTTGTCGACATCCAATTCTTCGATGCTGTCAATCTGAGAAACATTGCCAGCGAATGGCTTGACAAGATTCTCGATCTCTTCAGCCAGATCGCAAGTGGATGCTTCTTGGCCACCGATGATGAGCAAGTTTTCAACCACTGGCTTAGTGGGAGCAGCTGCGAGAGGCTTGCGGATGATCTCCATTTGGGTGTCAACAGCCTGAGTGACCATAACTGAGAAAGGAGCCATGAAAGACTTGGAGGATGGGGTAGCAGTATCAATGCCAGAGAATCCGTTGCGGCGGAAGACACCATCCCATCGATCCTGGTTGACGATAGGGGTGTATGGGCGACCATCTTCGGCTCCAGCCCACCATCCATGCATACCGGAAAGCATGAAACCAGTTCGAAGCCAGTCGACATCGGTGATTTCCATGAGCACAAGGTAACCACCAGCTCTCAACAGCTTGCGGGAGTTCCTAACGGTCTCGTCGAGGAATCTAGTGGCGTGGAGAACGTTGCAAGCAACGATCAGGTCGTATTTGCCTTCTTCGAATCCTTGTGCCTTTGGCTCCTTCTCAATATCAAGGACCTTGAAGCTCATGCCGTTGGTGTCAACGTGTTCCTTGAAAAGATTGGCAGCATCGGGGAAAAATCCGGCTGAAATGTCGGTGAAAGTATAGGAGGAGTAGCTGTGACCGATTTCGCCGAGAACGGCCTCAGTGGCGGATCCGGTACCAGCACCAACCTCCAAAATGTTCATGTATGGGAAGCGGTGTGCAAGTTGCTTGACGAGGTATCCGGTGTATGTATTGTATTCGGTGGTACCCTCAGAGCCCTTGTAGAGCCAGTCGAGCAGGTCGTGGACTCTGATTTCTTCCAGCAGACTGAGTTCACCTCGAACGAAAGGAAGCAATCGATCGCCGATGAACATCAACTTCTCCATATCAGGGTAATCCACAGCCATTTCCAGCATCTTTGGTCTGAGAGTCTCCTCAGTATCATCCATCCACTCCTTCTTGAGGTGAGGGTGGACTCCACGGGAGGTGAGGTCGACAAGGTGCTCGGCCCAGTTCAAGACAGCCTTGCGATGGAAGTCGCATGCCTCGCGTTCAGCTGGAGTGATGGTTTGGTACGCTTGCTTCAGGTAGAAGAAGCAAGCACGGTCGATGATAGCACCAAGGCGCGTCTGGACATCGGTCTCGACCCATTCTTGGAATCCGATCGCACAGTTTGGCTCAGCCTCCATCCAGGAAGTCTCACCGAAGATTGGGCGGTCATCGGCTTTGGTGGGTTGACCGAGAGGAGAAACACTGAGTCTCTCAACGGAAACAAGGCAGTGCTTTCCACTCTCATCGTAGATGGCAACATCACCGGTGAATCCGCGGAACCCGGCGGGGGCTTCCGCGAGGTTGGAGTCGAAAGGAAGCTCAACGCCAAGTGCGGCACCAGCTTTGAATGCACGAGGGTTGATCTTTATTCTCTCTATAAGGGTTGGCACGTGGAGAGTCCAGAGACGTCCATCACCTGGAGTGCCAATGGCTCCGAAAAGAGCCTGGAATCCAACATCGAGGGTGGCGGGGTGGATGATGTATGGGCAATCCTCTTGGTTGTCATCAGGAATGTAGATTGATCCGGATGAGATGTCGGTTGCTCGCGACAAGGTTGAGATGCCTTGCAAGATGCCATTGTAGTTGTATCCAAGAGCAGCCAAGCTGGTGTAGAAGACGTCAACATCAACTTCCTTGAGCTCGAATGCGGCTGGGGTCCTGTCTGGGAGAGCAGACACGGATGGCTCTCCAAGGCGGAGGACCAATTGTCCGTTGGACATGGATGCAAGGCTTCCTTCCTTGTTTAAGGCAGCGTCGCACATGAAGTTGGCAGTGATGACACCGTCGCCCTTTGTGATGTTCGAGAGGGTGAAAAGGGTTTCGACGCCGGCAGCCTCGTCGGGGAAGGCCAAAGCGCGGTGGCATCTGAAATTGTGGAGTTCGATCAACTCAACCTCATCCGTGGCCGCAAGAAGCTTGGATGCTTCAATTGCCATAACAGCAAAGCCAGCAGCTGGGAAGAGCATTTGGCCTTGGATGATGTGTCCAGAGAGATAAGGGATCTCAGCTGGCTTGATGTAGTTTCGCCATCTGTACTCGCCTTCAACTTCGTCATCCATGCGAACGCCGAGAAGTTCGTGTGTTGGGTCCTTGCGCTGGCGCTGGACTCTGGATGTGCGAGACTCGTAGAAGTAAACGCGATCGTGGTCCCAGGTGTATCTTGGGATGGTCTTCAGGAGCGACTTTTGAGCAGTAGCGTCGTTGCTGAAGTATTGGTCGAAAGCGGCGAAGTTGACGGTGGATGTGTCAAAGCAAGTCCAGAGGAAGCCCAAAGCATCAGCGAAAGCCTCAATATCGTTTCCGTTACGGCTAAGAGTTCCAGCATATGGAACGCTGTGCCCAAGAACTTCTTCGATTGTTGCAGTGGCAGGACCCTTGAGAGCTGGGTGTGGGCCGACTTCCATAGCGATAGCTGGAGCCCCGTTGTCTGCAAGCGCTGCAGTAAGAGCTTGGGAGAACAAGACAGGTTGAAGCATGTTCTTCATCCAGTAAACGCTGTCGAGTCCATCGGCGGTATCGGGAACCTTGCCGCCAAAGACGGAAGAGAACCAGGTGCAGCCCTCAGTTGGAGTGTTGATCTGGATCTTGCAGTCCTTCAATGACTGCGTATAAGCCTCAGAGCAAGGCTTCATATGGTGAGAGTGGTAAGCAGTGTCGACCTTGAGCTGTCTGGCGAACTTTTGCTCATCCTTCAAGATCTCCAAAGCCTCCTCGATAGCAGAGTCATCACCGGAAAGAGTGACACTGGAGGAGGAGTTGCTTGCTGCAACTTGGATTCTGCCCTCGAGCGACTCGAGCGAGCAAAGTTCGTTGGCGTCTTCTAAAGAAGTTCCGGCTGCAAGCATAGATCCGTTCTCGCCGTTGGGTCCCTTTGCGAGATTGGCATAGTAACCTCGGAAGTAGGCAATGCGGATGGCGTCGCGAGCACTGATGTAACCAGCGGCGTAAGCAGCACCGATCTCACCAGAAGAGTGGCCGACGACGGATTCGAATGTGATGCCAGCCTTGCGAAGGAGGTTGACCAGTACGACTTGAACAGCGGTGCAGAGAGGTTGAGACATCAGACCCTCAGCAATGCGAGATTCCTTGCCTTGCTTGAGCATCTCTTCTTTGAGTGACCAGGAAGGACGCTCGGTGGCTGGGAGCTCTGCCAGAGATTGCTCAAGCTCATCGATGATGCTCTCGACAACGGAAGAGGAAAGAATCAACTCGCGTCCCATTGCGGCCCATTGAGCACCTTGTCCAGTGAAGACACCGAGAATGCCTTGACCATCCTTGATTGGGCGAGTGCCAACTGGAGTGTTGCCAGATTTCTTGGCGTCGAGCTTGGCCTCAATCTTCTCAGCAAGCTTGTCGCCAGTGATGGCGGAGAATGCAACTCGGTAGTTGAATGCTGATCGCTTAGCCAGAGTCCAGGCAACTGCGTTCAGGTCGATGTCCTTGTTTTCGGCCAAGTAAGCGAGGTAAGTGTTCAGTTGGATCGTGAGGGCCTTCTCGTTAGGAGCGGAGAAGGTGAAAGGAATGGCGACTGGATCGGATGAGACAGTAGCAACTTTCTCAGCCGGTTCGTAGCTTTCGACGATGGCGTGGGCGTTGGTTCCACCGAAACCGAAGCTGTTGACACTGACACGGCGAGGAGTTCCCTCAGGAAGCTCGGGCCAGGCCACAGTTTGGGTTGGGACCTTGAGGTGGTCGTAGAATGGCTCAAGATCAGGGTTGAGAGTCGTGAAGAGCATGTTGGGTGGAATAGTCTTGTTCTGAATAGCCAGGGAAGCCTTGAGGAGGCCAGCAAGACCGGCGGTACCCTCAGTGTGGCCAATGACAGTCTTGATGGAACCGACGTGAAGGATGTCATCCGCATCGGTGCAGCCAGTTTCAGCAAAGAATGCCTTGTAGATGGCTCCAGCTTCTTGTGGATCACCTGCCTTGGTTCCTGTGCCGTGCGCCTCGAAGTATTGGCACCTGTCGGACTTCTTCTTGAGGTCCAAACCAGCTTTAGCGTAAGTCGAGCGGATTAAAGCAGCTTGGGCGGTTGAGCTGGGCATGGTGATACCGGGAGTTCGACCGTCTTGGTTGACACCAGTTTCACGAATAATGCACTCGATGTTGTCGCCGTCCGCAATAGCTTGGCTGAGGGTTTTCAGCACAACGGATGCAACACCTTCGCCACGAGCGTAGCCGTTCGCTCCGGCATCCCACATGCGGGATCTGCTGTCCGGTGACAGCATGTTGAGGTTGCTCTCAGCAACGAACATTTCTAGAGTACGAGATTAGTAAGTGAAAGATCATGTGTACTAGAGAATCGCTTACTGGGACCAAAAATCAGGTTCGTGCCAGCAGCAACTGCAACACGAGACTCGCCGCTTCGCAAAACTTGGACTGCCTGGTGGACAGCGACAAGAGACG
The DNA here is from genome assembly GCA_002803225.1 of Gamarada debralockiae. Lineage (NCBI taxonomy): Eukaryota > Fungi > Ascomycota > Leotiomycetes > Helotiales > Hyphodiscaceae > Gamarada > Gamarada debralockiae. The sequence goes on along the minus strand of NXFV01000983.1, from coordinate 9,851 downwards.
AAGAGCAGGCGGTATCAATGGTCATCGAGGGTCCGTTCCAGTTAAAGAAGTAGGAAATTCGGTTAGACATGATACTGCGGGCAGTACCGGTTGCAGCGTATTTCGGAATGGCCTCGCCATCATGGTAGGCGATTCCGTTGTAGTCATCGCACATGACGCCAACATAGACGGCAGTTGGGGAGTTTTGCAAGCTCTCGATGGTCATACCAGCGGACTCGATACCCTCGTAGACGGTTTCGAGCAAGACACGCTGCTGAGGATCTATCGATTCAGCCTCGCCGGCTTGAATGCTGAAGAATTGAGGGTCGAATGTGCGGGTGTCCTCTTCAAGCAGATAAGCATCCAAAACGTTGGATGAACCGTGGTGGTGGCCATCAACGTGGTAGTAGCTTTCAGCCTTGAAACGGTCGATGCGGCACAAGACATCGCGAGGCTTCTCGAGGAGTTTCCAAAGTTTGGATGGGGAGGATGCTCCACCAGGAAATCGGCAAGCACTGCCGACAACAGCAATTGGCTCGTTGACGTATTGGCTCATTTTGACAGAATTTTTGATAGATTTGAATTTGAGGTGAACGATAAGCGTAAATTTCTAAACGAGTTCGGTCACAGAGGTTGGTTGTGCGAGATTGTGGTTCTTTGACACAAGAAAGCTAATTCCAATGTCGAGGGAGGATTTTGGTTGGATAGTGGTCGAATTGATGATTTGAATGAGTTGTCGGATTTGCTGAAGAATGTGGTTGCTGGATGAAAGTCGTAACGTCGTTTGACTCAGAGGCTGTTGGTTAGATTTGGGGAGGGGTATCAATTGAATGATATGGACAGGGGGACTTTCCCTGTAGCTTTCTGCAAAAACAGTTGAGCAGTTACTGTTCGAGAAATGCTGAGTTGATTCCGATATCTTCTACAACTTTGTATGAGATAGGAGATGGAAATGGATAAGGCTGCTGAGTGTCGATATGGTAGAGATTGATCGAAGTTGTTGAGTGAGGGATGTTGTGAAGAACACCGACACGGGTATATTGGTTTGTTGAAAGAAGTTGTTGAAGATGTGAAGGAACTTGGTACTAGAGAAGAAAGAAACCTCGATGCGGGACGAGATATACTTATTTCTTGTCTGACGCTCATGATTATGCTTGAAGCTTCGGACGACGATGAGCCTCACCGAATGATCACCCATCTGATAGGGTCTAAGCATAGTCATGACTTCCAAAAATAGTCCGAATAGGGCAAGAGCAACACTCGTGATAAGATTTGAGGACAACAGGATTCAAAGGCAAAGGATTCGAGTATTCGAGTATCAGCGTGGGTTAAGGGTCAGAGGCTTAGATGCCAGAGCACTGAAAATAAGGTTCACATAGTCTTTGGATGACAGGCTTGGCAATCGTGTTAGGAAGTGCATGGAATGTGTATGGGTTGGGTGGTTGGTACCGTTGTAAGGTAAATTTGAGATGACAACGTCTCACTCCAGAAATGCTTTTGCCGTCTGACAGACAAAAGTTGTTTTCCGCAGCGCAGTAGCAATCGCGTGAAGTGGGAATGACAGGGGCTTCCATTGGTTGGTTGGAGAGATGCTTATTTAATTTAGCGATCCAGTGACGGTCCCCGGAGGTGGCGCGCTAGGTCGCCAAGCCACAACTATCTTTGGGTGGTTGCTTGTTTCACAGCCAAGGAAATTGCTCCGAGAGGTCCACTTCCACAAGGCCATGTACCTCCAACCAATAATTGACCTCGTTCCCCTGCATTTACGTCAAAACCTTTTTCCGAGTCCTCCGTTCTCTAGCTTTGACGCTTGGTCCAAACAGGTAACATCTCTGCAGCCGTATTTCTTTCTTTTCCACACTCCAGGTTCTACGCCTCCTCCGCCGTTCCGCCTCTGGTATCAAGTTCACCTGTCTTCCCCAGTAGCTTCTCCATGGTAGTCAGATTTCGCCGCATTCCTTCACTTGGTACCTTCTCAGCATCTAGCCATCAATTATCTGATCTGACAGAGGTCAGACACGCTTACAAGCCCACATATTCCACGGAAAGTTGAATTTAACTCTCCTTGTGTCCAACATTTCTGTCCTCAAGAAAGTATAAATAGCTTACTCACAGACCGGTTCAACTACTCTCAAAGTCCTTCAACAGAGCTGACTTGCAGACGACGACAAATACCTCCTTGGCAGAAGTACTTTTTATGTCGTTTTTCCTTCAGTCGGTCTAATCTCACTTCTACTTACCCACTATCGTTCCTACACCCGCAACACCTTTTCAAAATGCCTTCCGCCACTCCAGTTCTCCCAAAGACTCAAGACGCCGTCGTGGGCAGCGATGACCACGAATTCTGCATCGTCCACGACCTTCCAGTCATCGAGTGCGAGGATGAAATGGTTATCATCAAGACCCACGCGGTGGCACTCAACCCCATCGACACAAAGCTCAACGGCGAAATGGTCACTCCAGGTGTCTCATTTGGTTTCGACTGCGCTGGAACCATTGTCGCGATTGGATCCAAAGTCCACAGAGAGCTCAAGATTGGCGACCGTGTCTGCGGGGCCGCCTGCGGTATGGATCCCACGCGACCTTCGGGTGGAGCGTTCACTGAATACGCTGCATTGTCTGGTTCCTTGCTCTTGAAGGTCCCAGATGATATGTCTTTCGAGGATGCTTGCACAATGGGCACTGCGCTCAACTCTACAGCAATGGTTTTGTTCCACTCTTTCGGTCTTCCCTGGACTCTGGTTGAGAAGCCATCCGAGAAAGCTTTCCCAGTTTTAGTTTATGGTGCATCCAGCGCTGTTGGAACAATGGCCATTCAAATCCTCAAGATGTATGAACTCCAGACTTCTGAATTATACGTGCAAAATAACTGACTTTCCCTTAACAGTTGCGGACTCCGACCACTCGCAGTCTGCTCTCCCAAGAACTTCGACCTCGTGAGATCCTACGGCGCCGAGGAGTGTTGGGACTACCACACCGAAAACTGCGCCGCAGATATCAAGAAATACACCAAGAACGCACTCGCATACACAATCGACTGCATCACAACAGAGTCCTCAATGAAGATCTGCTACGAGTCAATCGGACGTGCAGGGGGGAAATACTGTGCACTGGACCCTTTCCCACCAACGGGTGCTACTCGCAAGGTTGTCAAACCCGACTGGACCATGGCGTTCAGGGTCACTGGACGGCCATGCTTGTGGCCTGAACCATTTTACAGCGAAGCTGATCCCGGAATGCTGAAGCACTCCCACCCGTTCTACATCACGATGGAGAAGTACTTCTTGGAAGGCAAGCTGCGGACACATCCCACGAAGGTCATGCAGGGTGGTTTCCCCGCCCTCCTCGAAGGCGTGGGAATGCTTCGTCGCAAGGAGATCAGCGGTCAAAAGCTTGTTTTCCCAATTGCCAAGTAGAGTCTCTTGGGCTTCGCACTTGTTTCGTCGGCCTCTTGGCTGAAGCTTGTTCTGCGTTTTGATAGTTGACAGGCTTGGCGTAGGAGCTTGTTTTTCTGTGCCATCTACGGCGTCTTAGCCGCGATTTCAGGGTCTAAATAGTTGTTGACCTTGGTCTCTTGACCTGAAAGCTTGTTATAACCATGAAAAATTGTGATGCGCTTTGCTTCCTGTTATATTAACAAGGCGTTAGGGTGTTGGACACAAGATTCCATTTGTTGTGGATTTCTGGACCGTTGGAGTTGGTTGAGATGGTGCATAGATGGTGCATATGCGATATATAACGTTAAACCAATCGTACATATCGCTTTTTAACTAATTTTTATTTTCGTGATCATGGTTGAAGTGCAGTTATTCGGAATCCGACTCGGGGGCCGAGCACGTGAATTTACCCAACAACCAACATCCTTGAATTGCAATTTCTCCCAAGGCAATCTTAAAACGCGATTCGTTATCTCGTAGCTCGAGTTAATCGCGATCTGCGATAATTTCAATCAATCAGCTCCCTTGCCCGCAACACATGTCCAGAACTCAAAATGATACCATCAAAATCTTCCCAACCGAATCTTCCAACCGAGAATCTTCCAACCGAATCTTGCATCTGCATGTTTCTGCAACGGCTATCTGCAAATCGCCTCTGTACCAGGAAACCCTCGCGACCATCCACTCAACCAACATAGACCTTCCCTCCTCAAGCAGACCCGCATATCAAGGCGGACGAAGCATTCCAGTGCCTTGTCCTGGGTTTCTGCAGCGGTTAATTAATAGGGCCTGCATGAACGGTTTCCAACTGCCAACATGCAGCAATTCAGCGTTCTCACAAGCCTGAAAAGCCTGAAATAATCCGGCTGAGGCCTAACAGGGCAAGCTGCATCAACTAGGACCTGTGTGGCCAGGGGCGCCCCTCACACCCGACTGTAACGTGGGGTCGGAAGGCTGGGTGAAAGTCAGCGGCGCAGCAGGCTGTCCGCACACGCAGTGCAGCCACTCAGCACATAGGCCTGCAATTTAAAATTCCACCTGCTATTTCCATACTAGCTCTGTCGAAAGCCCGGTACAACTACGTGATTTTTTACAGCCAGCAAGTACAGAAACATCGTGAGGTCGTATTGGTAAACGGGTGATTAGAGATTAGTTTGTCAGTCCGTCCTATGTGATTGATATATTTAGGGATCACGGCACTGGTAAGCACGGGCTTCCCCACCTTCCAAATATCGACTTCCATCATCACACCTTCCAAATTTCTTGACGTCAAAAGATCATCACGACGATGCAGGTTTCACCGGCAAATACTCCGCTGATCACAATTTACTAACCACGTACTCTCTGGAAATAATCTGACTTTAGCACACCGGCGCTTGAGGTAAAGGTTGGCAAGGCTTAGAGTCTGACGCGATCCTATGTACCTTTCGCAGTTCACAGAGCAAAAGGAGTCCAGGGCTCAATCAAGCATATCGAACTACTTCCGCATTTAGAAGTGGTGGGGATCTTGAGTGCTGACAGACGGATGTTCGTGATCCTTTGTTTTCATCCCATCTCTCGAGCGTCTGAGAAGTAATCATCGTACAGAAGCAGCCGGATGGCCGATTATCTAATGATAACCCACTATCTGATCTACAATTTGCTAAACGGCCAAACCACTATTTGATCGATAAGATTTGATCATCACTTAATACACTACTCGGTAGCAATGAAGTGTTGGAAACGCTTTTCATTGGAAGATTTTACGGTACCTGGAAGACGTAACTGATCGGCTGTCACCAAGGCTGCGGTTCGCGATAGTGATAGTGGGATGCTTTCCGCACAAAGTTTCGGGTACCATGGGATTGGGATTTGTATTGGTCACTTGCTCTCTGAAAGTATCCCATGTATTTTGTATGTTTTATGTTTGAGCTTCTGGGGAAGTTCGATCCTCCAGCCTGGAATCTTACCATCTGACGCGTGACCCGCGACTCTTCGGCCGAGAGAAATCAAAGCCTTCAATTTTCGCAATCCGAACGAAAGAATAAAACAATCCATTTCTTCCTCTACTAGACTCTGAAAAACTTTAGAGCAGATGTTATGATTGTTCTGCCTCATCAAATCAATTCTGGTTTTCAACATGCCAATCATCAACACCAATTCCGCTTCGGGTTCCGAAGTCAACAATGCATCACCAAAGTCGCCATTCCCCTACTCTCCGGATTCCTACTGTCTTCCAAAATCAATAACGTCTCCTTTGAATCCCGAAAGTCCCTTACTGCCTACAAATTCGCCGACTTTCCTCGTCTCAAGTTCAGACTTCAAGCCAGCTTTCAAGGTACCGACATCGCCTGTCCGTAAAGATACGAGAGAGGGGATTAATTCTTATGTAGAGTGGGTGGAAGGACAAGATGAGGATGATGAGAATGAAGGTCTAATCATGTTTCCTTCTTACGACGACTCTGGATTCTATCCCAACCAAACAGGAACTTGCGGAGAAGATATCGAACTTTTAGTGGACGAATTCACGGACGATTCGTACTCCTCGGAATCTACATCTTCGGAAACTGAGACAGACAGCAATGCGTCTTCACGATCCTCCAGCCCGAGTCTAGTGGGCGAGGAATTCGATGACTGCGACAATGCTCTCGAAGAAACTTGGAGCAATACTTCTTACGCTACACTCCCACCAGCTACCCCGCCTTTTATATTCGCGGATGACGATATATCCCTCCACACTTCTTCGCAGCCAGCACACTGCGTCGATTATCTGGAGCATGACTGGAAGGCAGATGATCTATGGGCGAGTTATAAACATGTATACTCACACCGCGAAGGCATCAGAGCATCAAAACGATTAGAAAATGCGCTTTGGAGGGTATGGTGGAGAGACCATAAGGGTTTGAGGAGGGTTGATCCTGAGGTTATTCATTGGTGCGTCTCCAATTTAGTACTGGAAAGATTGAAACTCCCGCTAACGTTGAATTAAAGGTTGAAAGATAGCGATATCACCTGGCTCTACGGCCCCTTCCAACCCGCCTCCTCCAAAGTAACCTCACTACTCCCAGACCCCCAAATCCAAAACCAACAGACAAAAGCAACCAACCTTACTCCAACCTCACCAACAAAATCACTGCTCAAAAAGCGAGACCCAGCAAAGAAAATGGCCGAAAGATCTCAGTACACATACTCACTCCTCCGCGAAGCAACAGGCTTCCGCGTACCCTCCCCCGTCCCAGAACCACAAGAGAAGTTCCTAAGTCTAGACGTCGATAGACTAGAGTTGAAAGTGAAGGAGAAGATAGGAAAGAGAGTAGTGTTCAATGAGATTGTTATTTTATATAGAGAGGTTGTTGAGGAGCCGGAGTATTTGGATGAGGATAGAGAGTTCTTTAGGGATTTTGATGGGGATTTCGGGGGTGTTGATTGAAACAAACGTTTCTACTTGTATATTTCTATTTCTTCTGTGAATACCCTTCGTTCTGGAATTAAAGTTGTGATACCCTAAGTCAATTGGTCAAGTCCTGAAAGTATTTTGATTGTGATGTGAATGAGTTGGTTCTCAAAAAGTCTTAAATTAAATTTCAAAAATTCGGATATGACTTTCATAAGTAAAAATTTGCTCAGGTGTCAGAACTAATAAAAGTGATTCGCGTATCTCGAGAAGCTCAGACAAGCCTTTTGTGTTGAACATCAAAGGTCCACGTCGCGGTACGTCCGGTAGAAGATTCATGAAGTTTTCGGACTTCTTCTCAACCTCACCAAGCTCAGGTATTGTAGCAGCCATGTGACTTCAACCTTTTTCCTTCCCAGTTCAAATTCATTCCTCCCATATGCAAAGTCACGATTTTGCAAGTCATCAAAAGGACCTAAATGTTTCAAATAAATGTTTTACTCAGCACAACATAATGATAAACAGAGAGATCTCATTGTATGTCCTTCTAAGAAAGCGGGTATATGTAAACGACTGAGAAATCCATTCCTTCCCAAATGTCAAATCCCCCTTCCAAAAGCCAGACAAACCCCCAATTATTACTCCATTCCATGCAAAACGCTAAGTGTTCAAATGGGGGAAAAAAAAAGATCTAACCTCCAACCCTAATCTGCTTTCTTACATTCGCCGCTACAATCACCGCGTTCTTCACGCCATCTGCTGTCCCGCTCCAGGCAAGCCGCCAACCATGGCCTGGCTATTCACTCCGCGAAGAAGCATGAGGCGGACAATTTCTTCCCATCCCATAGCGACAGCGCGATGGAAAGCAGTCTGCCCAAGACAGTCCCTTGCATCGAAATCTTTGGCATAATCGAGCACCAATCCCACCAGCGCTGTTTTTCCCTTCTCGACAGCAATATGCAGGGCGTTCTGTCCCAAGCTATTCTTGCAATCCGCGTTCGCGCCCTTCTCCAGCAGGAGGCCGGCCATAGACAAATTGTCTTGTGCGATGGCGATGTGGAGGCATGTTTGGGATTCTTTGTTCGCGGCGTTGATTTCAATGCCAGAGTCTAAGAGAAGCTGCACGATGCCCATGTGTCCCTTTTCTGCGGCAAGGTGGAGCGCGGTGTTGCCAGATACATCAGTGAATGTTGAGGAGGCGAGAGACTCGGGTGTACTTTGGAGGGAGGAATTGTGGGAGTAGAGGGAGGAGGGAGGGGTGGGGTATCCATTATTTGTTGTGGCAGGCTTGAAAGGGATGACTTTGGATGGTAGAGGAGAAGCACCTATTAAGGGTCTATTAGCGAAAAATTCCTTGGAGTGAGGAACGGAGACATAGAAGGCACATACCGTAATCGAAACGCGGCGGCGACAAGCACAGGTCATTCCCGCTGTTAAATGAAATGTTGGTATTGAACAAATCGTTATACTCAGTAAGTTTGGGGTCAATGTGGATGTTCTCGAGGGTATCGTCAATCGAGCCTCCGCTCGAGTAGCTCAATGATGGCGAGTAGTTTGAACCTGGGTAAGCTGGGCTGGCAAACATCCCTGCGGTGCCTGCATTGTAGAGAAAGTCAACGGTTCTACCTTCGAAGCCTTGGATCTCGGACATGAAAGCTTGGTCGAAAAATTGTTGGTCCCAGTTCCCTGTCATCTGGGGTTGGGGTGTTGATGGCATACTATGCTCTACGGAAGGGAGGCATGGCATTGAAGTGTTTTGGGTGGGAGTGTTGTCTCCGTCAATTGACGAGAGTGAGAAATCTGAGATTTGGGATGTAGAGCGTGATCTGGAGTGTGAGTGAACTTGCGGCCGTTCCAGGAAATCGGTTTTGCTCCGTGGCATTTCTGGTCGCTGTTTGGGTGTCCCAGAGGATCGGGATGGTGGCGAGGTTGAGTTTGAGCTACTATTTTGGTTTATAGAGTTCTCTCTTAGACGACGTCCTGTAGGAACATGAAGGGTTAATTTTTCAATTCTTAAATGTTTAATGGAACGTTCAATTGGAAGAAATGGTGACGATAGGAGAATTGGTGACGATTGTACGAGGAGAGGACATACTTCGCTTTCGCTGAGATATTCTGTTTTGTATTCTTCTCCGTGAAGCAATATCTTGCAGCTTCGTCCAATTCTCATCGTCGTCCGAAAACTGTCTCTTGTCCTTATCGCCTTCGCTCATGTTGCTGAAGGTCTTGTCCAAAGACTTAGTCGGTACAAATACAACTATACTGTTGTCGAATACCAGTACTTGGGACTACTGCGCGGCTTATAGAACACTTGATGTGGGGTTTGAGATCTTGGAAGTTCTCGGAAGGGAGGAGACGACGAGTCTTAAAGCTAAGAGAAGCGATGCTAATGTCCTGCGAGGCTGATATCGTTTATGATCTGCCAAGCCCCGCCGTGTTCTAAGTTCTTAGCGATTCCTTCGACCCTCACGTGAAGGAAGATGACACGGAGGATTAAAAGAGTGGGCAGAGCCTCGTTGGAGTATGATCCTTTCAACCCCCTAGACCGTGTACGTCTGCGCCTTGTTCTGTCGGAATAAGGAACTCTCACTACTCAATAGTTGCAAAATGGCCTGGCGAGGGAGTTGGGAGTTCCTAGTATAGTATAATTTCCCGCTGGCAAAGCAGACAAAAGATTTGTATCACCAGTGGATGTTAGAATTCGTGTCGCACTGACCACCAAAAATTGCTTCCGCCAAAAACAGTCGTCGCTTTCATTAGTACATTAAATTATCAAGAACGTAATTATATCATCTAAAAGGTTATTAAATGCTTAAGAAGAAGCTTAAATTGGCTTCCTGTCAGATTACAAGAGGTTTTGAATGGTTGTTGCTGTGTTACTATTCATCCAAAGTGTGCGGGAGTTCTGTTAGTGCGGCACGAATTCTGACACCCGCTGGTGTATGCAAGGAACAGGTGAGGCGTTCTGGGCAAGGTACATAGAGACCTTGGACTATTAATACACAGTGCTAGCATTTAATACTAATAATTACCTCTTGATTAACTAAGCAATCTGAAACGAG
>NXFV01000982.1:0-16916 GCA_002803225.1 Gamarada debralockiae | reverse complement strand
GGCGCCTTTCCTATGATGAACCCGGTGTAATTTATAGTTCATTTGGACTTTGCGTTTTAAAGTTATTTAGAGTTGGATTTTTGAAGTGGTGCACGAATTCTGTCAACCCCTGCTGGAGGCTAGTTGGGGGGGCGTGGTGGAGCGTGGTGGAGCGTGGCGGAGCGCGGCAGAGTGCCGTTAGCGGGCCATGTTGACCTATTTAGCTAGCCGCGCCAAAAAGCATATGGGCTTAAGATTCCAAGTATTCTATACAGAATTAATACCCAGAAACTAACATATACTGAAACTGCCGTGCCCTGGTAAGCGTGGTAGTCTGGACTTATTCTTAACTACGTCCCTTTATACCAGAGATTATATTTGATAAGGTAGTGAGAGGCATTTGATTTTGACCTGCGTGTTATCTATAATTAGATCTTAACAAACAAGATGCTAAAAAAATTTGGCTCAATCCTGACAAGGCCATAGGGCATAATTGCTCTAAAAAGAGAGCACTCTAAAGAAAATAATTGATAGAAGCAATAGTAGATAATACTTTTGCTGGACATTGAGGCCAATCAGGCCAAAGAATACAGATGTTGTAAAATGGAACACGGTTGGGAGGTTTGTGCTTGTCTGTATTTTATAAGATAGATAGAAAAAAAAAATTTATTTACAGTTGTAGGGGAGAGAAATGAATTACTTTAGTTGGATATCTTCATGATTTTCATGGCCGCGAAGAGTGCGGATTGATACTACTGGGCGGAGTCTTGTTTTAGGCCACAAAGCGACCACATTAATACTATTCTAAGACGTATTAACTGTGTTTCATTTGCACTCCTTTGTCCGGGGCAAGTTGGGGCACAGTAGTAGAAGTACTAAGAGTGAGGCTCATTAACCCTAATTAGCCTGTACGAACAAGGCTGCGCTGGCCGCTTACAGATTTCCTTTCATCTGACTTTCGTTTGGAAGGATAATAATAGGTCACGATCATTGGAGACCGGACTTTGATCATGTCTTTCAATTGCTCCTAAAACTCCAACTCCCAACTATGATACAAATACGTAAAACGCCTCGTTAAGAAACCGTAAAGAGCATGTCCGTAAAACATCTAATCATCGTTTCCGTTGAATTAAATCCCCATCTTATCGGACCTTGTCCAGCATCGAATACCCGCAGCGAGGACAACTGAGTTCTGCTGGGTGGAAGAGGTGGCCTTGAGGGATCGGATGGTTCGTCAGGGTCCATAGTTCTGATTGGGCGCCGGTATCCCACTTGCTCTTGTAAAACTCCGATTCTCCTCCTTCTGCCTCCCATTGTTTTTCTCCTCCTTCCCACGTCTGACAGCTCTCTCCATCACACCCTTCGCACTGTGATCTGCCATCCACCGAGCAACAGCGCTGCGCCTCAACATCCTGCGAAGTATTTTCAGCACCAGCGGCGTCTGCTGGCTCTGGCACTCCATTTTGCCTTGCAATTCTCGCCGCTTCCAACTTATGCATGTCAACTTTGTTTCTTCGCCAACTGAATAGGGCCGCGCCGAGAGCTGCAGCGGAGAACCCCATGATCACCCTGAATTGAAGATTGATTGCTGCACCAAATGCTTCTCGAGTTGCAGTCATTTGGACAGGATCGAGTAGGAGAATATTCTCCGTTGATAGGAGGACTGCTTTAACTGCGGCAGGGGGGAGCACCGTTACTAATTGGGTGGTCACGTGATGTATCATGACAGCTTGGGTGATAGCAAGGCTAATGACACCACCGAGTGTCCGAATTTGTGTGATTGCTCCAGTGGCAACAGCTGTAGAGGATTAGAATCATCCAAATTTCATACATGTTGGGATTGTTCATGTGACTTACCGTTATCTTGAAATTGAACTTCACATCGGACAACTACCATGAGACTGGTCAGAGTCATGCCGAAGCCAAAGCCGACTATGACTTGATAGAAGTACAGGATGGGAGGGATGTGATTTGAGTTTGGTAAAGTTGAAAGCAAACCAATCCCAACAGTGGTCATGATGCTGGAGACAACGAGCAAGTACCAAGCAATGTTGATCTTGGAAGCAATCACACCTGTGACGAAGGCACCGACGGTCACTAGAGATAGAAGAGGAAGCATATGGATACCTGCAGTAGATGGAGTGAAGCCATTGACAATCTGAAATCGCTGCGGAAGGTTGACAATGACTACCATGAATGGAAATCCAGTGAGGAAGCCGGTACTATTTGAACAGTCAGCGAAAATAACGAGATTGTGGATATGATTGAGGACTTACGCAAAGGTTGCTGCAATGACACGACCACCTAGAAGTCTCATGGGAAAGATGGGTAACAGCCTAGTCTTGTTGCCTCGTCCGGTCAACCAGGTCTCCCACACGGCGAATGCTGTCCACAAAATACCGGAGACGACGATGAGCATGATGACCACTATACTACTCCAAGGCCAAGTCTGGCCACCTTCTTCAAGGGGCACAATCAAAGTAATAGTAGCGCCGAGAGACAAAAAGACTCCCAAAACGTCGATCTGATGAAGGTTAGATTTTGTAAATTTTCCAGTCGTGGTCGGAAAGATGAAGAAGACGAATACTATGATGAATGCACCCGTCGGAACATTGATCCAGAAGACCCACTATCTTTTGTCAGTGTACACTCGAAGAAGGGGGATCGGGTTACTGACACGCCATGTTGTATGTACAGTGATGAGACCTCCGAGCACGGGACCAAGAACACTCGAACAGGCAGTAGCCATAGTCATTGCTCCTGTCACCGGAGCCATAAGTCTGTATGGCACAACGTCCAAGACGCATGAATAGCAGAGTGAGTAGAGTCCAGAGCCGCCAATACCTTGAATCGCTCGAAATCCAATACTGAAAACACAGTTAGAAGGTGGATCATTTTGTGCTGCGGGATACTTACAGTATATTCATGTCGTTTGCAAGGGCACATCCGACTGAGGCTGCAATGAATAGAAGTGTTGATGATATCAGTAGCCATTTTCTGCCAAATATGTCGCTAACCCTAGTCCAAACTACAAGAAATGCTGTTCCATTGTTAGTATAACATCAGGCGATGGGAGCATGTGTCTCTTACCGGTATACGTCAGGAGGTATACGACCACAACCCAACTTGCTTTGTTGTATCCGCCGAGCTCCGATGCTATTGTGACTAAAGCAGTTGACTGTTCTGATTAGCTGTTGTCGATGCATGAGAAGGGGGTCACATACAATGATTGTACTTTCAAGGGTTGCAAGGAATAAACCAACGCATAGTCTGAGGAAGGGTAGTGTTAGCCATGGCATGCAGCATGTTAGAGGTGAACTTACACGAATACTGTGAGTGCAAGATGCCAACCTTCAAGAATCTTTACACCAGTGTATGCAGGCGGTGGCGGACCCCCCTTGGGAGTTTGCTCTGGAGCCCCTTCTGGAGGACCTTGTGGAGGACCTTCTTGAGGACCCTGTGGAGCTTCACTGTCATGCTGTTTCTCTACCAGTGTAGCTGTAGATGAATTGTTAGATGGGTAAGGCGGCAATTGGGAACGAGAGTTGTTGATATTCTGTTTTGACATGACTGCTTCAGGCACTTTCAGTGAAGTAGTTAATGATCTACCCTCATGCACCTTCGGGATAGACGAGGAACTTTGTGATCTTGATCGTACTATTGACGCCATGACCGGTGAATGGTAACTTGAAAGAAGGAATGCCAAGGCTAAAGATGCTTTGAGGAATGAAGAGTTGTTGTACTTTTAAAACTTGGTATGATGAGGCAAGAGAATTCCAAGGAACAGATGAAACGTCTTCTATGTATCAATTGAGGAGCGTTGTAGAACTTCAGATGAACGACTCTACATCTCGTGCCTGACAGTACGGACGAAGTCTAACGGAAGGTCATCTATCCAAACATCAGGAGCATCAGGAATGTCGGCCATCGGTGATCGGTCCCAATGAACCCGTGCGGAGGAGGCGTCTATTGCGCGTAGTTGATCTTGGGATTCCAAGGGGTTCATGAAGGTGGGCCAGTCGGGTGGGAAATCAGTCCCGCAGCTCTGGAAATCACCCATACAGACCCATCAGTCGGGAAGCGAATAGACGCTGGAGGGTAATACGGCCAATATCACACATACTAACGTCACGGAAGCCTTCCCGGTACACAGGATGGACTTCAAGCCCCTTGACACGTGATCGTCATCAAGATACTACGCCCGTAAAAGGATTTAGCCTTAACTTCCAGTTACCCGAGGGAGATGCTTCTCCTTGAGTCCTACATAACTGATCTGACACCCCGAATTCTGCAACCTACTTCTGCATTTGTCAGGAATGAAAGGAGGAGCACTTGACGGAAGCACGTGAGGAACGAGGATGATTCCTCAGCTGTACACCCGTAGAACATGGTGACACCCTTGAATCCTTGGGTTTCTACTTGAATACATAACGAAGCAGTTTCCGCTTATGAAATCAGCGGCTCTGGTCACATCGTCAGCTCAGCACTGGCCAGCAGCTTGCCCCAGGACACGGTCTACCGGAACCGCCGGTGACACAATCTGTGTTGCTGCAGTGAGATGCGCATGAGGTCTATGATCTCACGATGCAAGAAAATATTGCGCCGGTGCTCTCATACTTCGACGCGAGAGCATGAAGATCCAAGTACCGGTCCCTTCGTGGTGATACATGTTGATAGTTTTATTTTGGTCATCGTTCGTCTTTGTCGTTGGTAATCATGATATGGTCGGAGCTTAGTTTCCCTGGTCGCCGAGGTGATTATTTTCTGCCAGCGTCCACCGCCCTTGGCCTCGCTTAGTCGCTCGTGCTTAACAAGGCTGACACTAAACCAAGAAGAGAGTAGGCTGCCAAGCCACCTTCCTACTCCACGTTTTGGTCTTCTCGCGTACCTGGAATAGATTCCATAGCCACCATGTCCTCCCCCATGAGAAATTTCAGCACCTTATCCATACTTTGGAATCTTATTCCGAGCCTCGAATACCTGTTCCTCCAAGCCTCAAGGCCAAAAAGGACCCGGCAGGAGCTTGTTTTCCCTGTTCGCTGACAGGAAGGATTCTTCCACCTGTCACAACGCACGCAGGTGGGTCTGACAGGTACCTTTGCGGAGAATACTATCCTGGTCTCGAAAAATAATGTCCTAGTGTCTGGATTTCTGAAATCAGAGAAGTCCGCATAGTTCGGCGCTTCTTCTGCAATCTGACGTGGGCAGCCCCCACACGATCCTTCGTCGAACGATCGCCCAGCCTGATAGCGGCACAGTTGTGAGGCTTCATTTTTGACAAGTCAACAAACACATTTCTATTTGAGAGAGGAAGTCATTCTCAAAATAGACCACATTTCTTTCTTATATCAAACGAGTCTCGTCGCGGCTTCCTGTTTCGGATCACCCAAGCATCTTCATTTGATCACAATAAACGCTTCCAACAAGCCAATCAGCCCTTTAAAGTTTGCACTTCTTTCAACAACAATGGCAAAACAAAGCATTCTTTTCATCACCAACTGCGAGCTCGGTCAATCGACCGTCGCTCTAGCAGTGGCCTATGAGTTCCTCCTGCGACCAGAGTATGATGTACACATCGCCTCATTCCCCGCGCTGGAAAAAGCCGTTCTCGAGCTTAACAACGATGTATCGAAAATTTCCGGCTTCTCCACACCCAGCAAAGCAACCTTCCACACGATTGCAGGCAAATCGATGAAGGAGGCCGCCGCACGAAAGACTGAGTTCATCGAGATGCACCCACCTGGAATCAACGGCGCTATCTTTGCATACTACAACGTTCTTCCCGCAACACTCGGCACCTGGAACGGCGTTGAGTACATGATCGGCTACAGCAGCACCGTCGACATCATCAACGAGATCAAGCCCACCTTCTGTGCCGTCGACCCACTTTTCAGCCAAGGCACAGACGCATGCAACGAGCTCGGCCAAAAATTCTGCCTTCTGAGCCCCAACACTTTCAAAGACCACGTGATGCGCCAACAACCCAAAGGTGGTGCCCTCTGGAAGTACCCTCAGATCTGCTCTGGCTTCTCGTACCCCATGGACTGGTACCACACATTCGCCAACATCTACCTCACTTTCAAAGCTATTTATTCCCGCGCTACCAACCCTCACCTGAAGGAGATTGCTGAATATCGTAACTCCTGCGGTATCAAGGGAGAGATCCCTTCTCTGTTCGCTGGTCATGGCGACGCGCGTATTATCTGCATGTCCACTCTTGAAATCGATCTCCCCTTCCTCATTCCGTCCCATGTCACCGGTGCAGGCCCAATCCTCCTCGCAACTCTCCCTATCACAGAAAGCCACCCAGAACTTGCATCATGGCTCGCACAACGACCAACCATCCTCGTAAACCTCGGCTCTCACATCCTGTTCGACGAAGAGTTCGCAACGGAATTCGCCACCGGTCTCCGCCTCCTCCTCGATCGTCGGCCCGACATTCAGATCTTGTGGAAACTCAAGACTCAAGGCGGTACCAAAGAACGTCTGTATTCCAAAGACGGCGGTTTTCAAATCATCGCCAAGGAGCTCGCAAACGGCCGCGTTCGCATTGAAGAGTGGCTTCCCGCTCAACCCATCGCGATCTTGCGTTCTGGCAACGTGATTTGCATGATTCATCATGGTGGATCTAACTCCTACCATGAGGCCATCAGGTTTGTTTTCTCCAAGTTTTCATCATCTCCTTTCAATCACTAATTTTGTCACAGCGTTGGTGTCCCTCAAATCGTCCTTCCCGTTTGGATCGATACATACGACTTCGCGACCCGAGTGGAGTACCTCGAAATAGGCGTCTGGGGCTCCCGCAACGCAGCTCCCAGAGTCGAGGCCGAGGAACTCGGGACAGCTTTGATCAAGGTTATCGACAGTGACTCCTCCGCTGCGATGGCAGAGAAGGCTAAGGCCATTGCTGCGACTTTGGCCAAGACAGTCGGCCGAGAAGTTGCGTGCGAGAAGATCATTGAATTTCTCAGCGCATAAACTCGAGCTAGAGAACACTCTTATTTCTTTTATTATAGGTCAAAACTGCCTGGCGTCTTGGGTCTGGTGTTGAGCTTGCAGTGTTAAATACAATCGTGCGCAGTTCCTTGGTCTTTGGGTATACCAAGGCGTTGGGAAATGCTTAGACTTTTGACTCGCATGGGCCTTTGGATTGCATCAAATTACTTCAGTACATACAATGAGATTTACATCTGAAGTTAATTTGGCATCGATGTTGCTATACTTAGTTTTGGTGACCGAGTTGATCCCTCACGGCGAGGCTTTGAGGCCGTCGAGTGGAATAAATATGAATCCCATGATGAAAGTATGAAGAACAAGTGGAAACAACCAAAGAACATATAACTTTTGGCCTGGAAATAATCTCAATTATTCATCGGATCTCTGTATTCAAGATGAACTTTCGGTCATGTGGTGATTTGGGAAATGGCGTTGAAGCAGAACCGAATATCAACGTTCATCACAAACCACACTGTACACCAACATTCACCAAATCAGAAACGTCATTGAAGACTTTTTCACCATAAATTAATTACTGTTAAACAAATGTACCTTAAATTCCTCCAGAAATAAACTTACACGTGCGATTCAAATGCACAGATCTTGCATAAATCTTGCCCAGCTCACTCCAAATTATGAGAATCTTCCCTCGCCAATCGCCGAGCTCCCCCAGCCTCACACAAAAAGGCACCAACAGGACTTTGGTCGCCGAAAATCATTGTTGGAAGTATTTTCGATGCCAACAACTATTTCGACGCCGAATACAGCCTCTTCCTCTCCTTGGCTACTGGTAAAGCGTATATATGAGGTTAGTTTCTCATGATAGGTTTCCTTTTTCTTTCGAGAGAGCAGGACACGTATATGCGAATTGGAGCTGGGAGGTCGCTTGGCGGGGTTGATGAGGGTTGGGAAGTTGGATAGATGGAAGGGACTGGGGATGGGAATAGGTTGCACAATGGGACGAAGTGGGAATTGGGATGGGATCGGATGGAGGGCGATTGAGCTCTGCGAAGGCAAGGGGAAGTGATGGAAGGGGGGATCAATGGGAAAGCGCGAGATGGACAATTGTGTTCAGGACGCGGTGAATAAGGATCTGGGAAATCGAGACCGACACAGGCTGAGTAGACGTGGAAGATGGAGGATGGAGGATGATTGGATATCTGCGAAGGCTGCTATACTTGGATATAGGCGGGATAGAGAGGGTGCAATGAGAAATGAGTTGGATCATAGGTGTGGAATATGGATTCGAAAGACCGATACGATCAAGTACAATTGAATTTGAGCTTGGGAGCGACGGACGAGATCTGCGAACAGCCCACTGGAGTTGCGGAGGAAGGAGGGAGTCGAGATGCTGGGTCGTGGACGGGATGGTCATTGGAAAAGAGGATGTCGAAGAAGTGGAAGTCGGACCTGGTGTAGAAACTGGAGGCACATATATTGGAGGAGTATAAGAGGGGTCAGAGGGGTTGCTGTGCGGCCGTGAAATCGTGGATGAATACTTGAAGATGCTGGAGGATTGAGGAATGGAAGCTTAAGTCTGTTAGCGAAAGGCCGCTGGCGATATTGGAAACAACCCGAGATACCAGGTGGATGCAGTAGAGTTGGTGGCATTCTTGGGTCCCCAAATAGCGGACCTTCAGGAGGTGGTGCCTATTTTGCCTTCTGTTCCTGCAGGCAGCAGTGCGGAGTCGTTCAGGCACAGACAGCACAGAACAGCTTTTTCGGCGCTATTTAGGCCACCCACCATTCTTTCTTCATTCAACAACTGGCGGGATTGAATGCTCTTCCGACCGAAGTTCTTCACGATATCGTGTCCCACCTGTCTCCTGACTTTGCCGATCTGCGCAACTGCAGCCTCGTCTGTCGAGCACTTTGGGACGTCGTAACCTCGGCCCTTTACAACTCCATCGACTTCGACATAGACGAACGCTATGATAAGGAAACTAATGCAAAGAACGAGCGACGGCAGCTTCGGCTGCTACGATCTCTGGCTGAGTAAATCTAAGCATTCCTAGCAATTCAACCAATCCTAACATCGTCCAGAAATCCAAAACTAGGGGCCATGGTACAAACTTTCCAGAATCACTCAATGTCTCTTTTCACCAAATCTCAAGATACCACTGTGAACGACAGCTCTGTGAGCATCAGCGCAGCCAAAAACATGAAATATCTTTCAAAGGCATTCCTCACGCCAAATCCACTTGCTGCGCACATCATTGCCACTCTTCAGTCTTACTCGCAGCTTCTTGACTTGCACATCTACGGGCTCTTGCCCGAGGAGCACATGTGGAGAATGGATCATCTATCCCTAACAACCCTGAAATGGGAAATCCCAGCTGAATTCAGAGGGGCCGATCAGAATCCATGGGATACAGCTCAGTTTCTAGTGAATGTAGTTGAAGCCACGTGTCCCGGTCTTGAATCCCTGGACATTTGTTCCGTCGAGATAAGGACGAGAAATGCCATGCCCCACTTACCTGTCGTCCCACCGGAGAGAGCAGAGCAATATCGACAAGCCGATGCTGGTACTTCGACCAAGCCCACTCATCTACGACACTTTGGATTCAGCTATAAGTACAGCACAAACCACCAAAATGATATTGAGGCAGCATTCCTGGACTTCATCGGGAGGCACGGGGAGTCATTGAAGTCTGTTTCTATTCCCATCAGCTGTGGGCCTTGGAAGAGGAAGACATTGAACTTCATTCTGAAAGTGTGTGAATTATTGCCAGAATTAAGGGATTTGAACTTGGCGGAGATTCAAACAGGCCATAGGGGCTCGGAGATGAGCGGCTATGATGTCTTTCATGTACTTACGACGGCTCTTCGAGCTTGATTGAGAGTTTCTCGGTCGCGGACATCGGTGTTCCATTTTCACAGGCTATCGGCAAATTGTTCAGTTCGTGGAAGAGTCTCAAGTTTCTGAGACTGGGAGACGCAGACAATGACCGGAGTCACAGCCCCTATAGCAACGATGGGAGGCTTAGCTTTGATATATACGGACCTGTAGGTGCGCAGTCATTTGGGTTGTCACATTTCAGCTAACGCAAACATATAGGAAATATTGAAATTCATCAAGGTACTTCCTGCGTCACTAGAGGAGCTCTATATCGAGATCAATGGCGAAGGTCTATGCTGCGACGAAGACGAAGATTTCGATCCTGTCCGCAATCTTGGAACTCCTATTTTTGACTCCCTACGCCGTCTTCATACCTGTGATACCCACACCTGGATTTCGAATTGCGATAGCGGACTAGGACAACTTCCCGAGAAATGTATGTTCTACAGGCGGCTCTCCCACCAGACCCAAACTCCTCCTGGTGCACAGGAGAGCAAGATCAAAGACGTGTGGACTTCGAGAATGGATTCTATATATCAAGAGTATGACGCCACTGTCACGACGGAATGTGTGGAGGTGGAGTTAGAGGATGACGAGGGAGTGTTTGAAGGAGGGATGCGGATGAGGTTTGGCTCGATGGATATTCGTTTGATGGTGACCATGGACCAACGACGAGAGGACGTCCTGCAGATGAACCAGATTATTCATGGCCTTTTTGGGAGAATGAGGTGGCTTCTTATCCTATGTTTAGGAAGAGACATTAGCTTCTGGGCTTGGTAGACGTGGTGATTCATATAGTCTTACGATGGAAGAGGCTGATTGGCCTGATACCGCGCTTCAGCGCTTTCTTTTGGAACTGAGCACACTTCCCAGAAGAATTACCTCTCCAACACTTGCTCATATAGGTGTTATGATGAATAGTCAAATAAAGAACTCATAAGCACAACTCAATCATTTTCAACTGCGAAATAATTATGCAATACACACGTGACTTTCACAAAACACAAAAATTGCCAAGACAGCTCGCCTGCAAAAAATGGAAACGCTAACAGGAAAGTAAACAAAACTTTTGAAATCGACCGCCGCACCCCTTATCTCCTTTGTCGTTTCGAGGTCCTGCTTCACACACGATCTCGAATTCCATCTCCTCGATCAAAGACCACACGACATCGATGACGCGGTCTACAAATACTAGAGTCCAAAGAACGGAAATACTGCGGAGGGCCAGACCTCTTTATGGCCAAAGAGTGGGAAAAGACAGTAGGACTGGAGGAATGATTGGGACCTTCGGGGTGATATCTGCGAGCGCACATAACTGAGGAGATCGAACACTCCATAGAGACGTTGCGATTGAAAGGTCGATAGGCCCGGCATAACTTCGCTGGAGGATTACACGATGAGAACCGCAGGTTATCTACGCTCAAATATACCTAGAGATGACTAGGGTGTGAGAAAATGATTGAAAATGTCTAAGGATCCTTGAGCAAGTTCACGGCCGACGTTGCTACAAACGGGGCTCCGTGATTGAGCGCGGATTACTTCAATGCACTTGGCCAGCCAGACTCGGAAGAAACTTGCGATCTGAAAGGACAGTTTGGATCTGCGAAGATCCTAATATGTCGATACGTCCGGAGAAGGAGAAAATCTGGTGATGGGGAAATGAGCGAATGGCGGTGAAAGGAGATGGAGTTGAAAGTCGCATGCAGCCCGCCGAAAGACAAGAACGAGCGCACGCCTCATTGCGTATATAACATACATTGGGGGATGTCGGGGACAGATACGGTTATATGTATGAAGAGCGAGCGTCGATGGGACTTCGGACTGCGCAGGAGTGCCTCATGCCTGCAGTTTGACTCAAATTTACTTTCTCGATTGATGCTTATTGAGACGAACATCCCAAAATTCTGGTTGGAATTCCGGCCAGACTGTCAAGGTCTAAGGCGAGGCCGGTCAGGGTGCAGTGAAGCATGACGGAACTCCTTGGAACGAGGGCTGCTCAAATTCTGGAGGATGCAAACCGGGCCCCCGGGCAATCACGTCCCTGGTATTGTTACGCTGAGTTTCCGAGTTTGGCCTCCAGATTTCACTGCGTGTCTGGAGAGTGGGAGTCATGCTGTTAATATGGACCTGGATATGGACCTGGGATTCTTCAAAGTTGCTGTTGCTCATGGAATTTTGCAATAGAGCTGGTTGCTCCTGTTCATCCCCGTTTTCCACGTCCATACCGAATCGACGATCTGCCTAGATGATTGAAAATCGGCTTCGTCTTTAAATCTTTCCCTTGCCTCATTGTTACCCGCTGTTTTCGTCACTCTGACGCAATCGTCCTTACGGTGCTTGTTTGAGTATCGCTCGGCCTGCGAATGTTTTACTGCATCGAAGATAGTCGACCGGATCCGTATCTATATATCTCTATTGCTTCATATCATGCACAACATTTCATTGAGACTTACGTTGAGTCTTGAAGTGTCATTCCCGGTGTCTTGATTCTGTAAAGCCTCGCTTACAAACAATGCACTCAAATCTTCTGTGGGGTAGAGAACCCTGGCGGTGATGATTTTGGCGGCTCCGAGAGCCCCCTTGAGAAGCGGCCAAGTCCCAAGATGACGGACGCTGAGTGCTTGTCCCACTTGTCGACGGCTCCTCTGAGGGGTCATTTCGTAAGGGTCTATTGGGGTGCTCTTTCGCGAGATGTCTCCTCAGCTCTGAGACCTTATGAAACAGTATGTCCCATGTAAAGCATCGAGAGCAGGATTCTTGTTCATAGTTTCAGCACTGTCCGCGCACAAAATATTAGATAGACTCATAGACTCGCTCTTTTCTATGTGAAGCTTGAGACCCCTCAAACACCAACTCCTTGCGGCAGGTGTTACATCGAAATTCGGTGGTAGCCTTGGTAGAGGTTGTGACGTCGCCAAGAAAGGAAGAAGCTTTTGATCCCAGTTCATGTTGACTTCTCCGATGGTTCCGCAATTCAGAAAATGTCTGAAAATTTACTCCCACACTCATCACATTGCGAGCAACATGCTGACACTGACAGTGTTAATTAAGCATTTTCAAGAGGCAACTTGGTTTGAACTCACTCCTGCTATGCATACCGAGGCTCTTCTTGCTGTCAAATGTTTTACCGCAAGTGCGGCACTCGAAGAGAACATCCCCATCAGAAGACTCCGTGCTCGACGAAGACTCGGACGCATGGTCTGCTGCCAGGTGTTTCCTTAAGCTGCTACTGGATTTGAAAGTCTCGCCGCATTGGTTACAACGAGAACACAGTTCTATAGTCTGAAGTCAATATCGTCCTGCATTTGATTTGGCGATGAATGATCTTACTGTTTCTTTGATGCGTATAGAGGTTTGATATGCATGAAAAGTCCCTTCCACACTCGGGACAGCTTGGTCGCCTTGGGGCTTCCTTTGCTTTGGGCTGATTATTATCTTCCGATTGCGAAGTTCGGGGCATTATGATGGAACGGGGTCCAGTTTCGATGATACTTACAACCGTCCCAGCACTTGTCTCACGAGAAGTAGGTACTGGAATGTCTATTCAAGTCTTTTGAGAACGAGGTGCCGTTGTTCGGTCACGTGAGGATATCCCGGCTTCCATTGAAGGGTCTGTCTCGCCAGAACTCTGCATATGATCAGCTGTATGCCCATATATAGGTCGGTCCGCACTTACATCTCTTGCCTTATTTGAATTTCTCTGCGGGGTTCTCTCCTGGGCCCGCGAATGTGGGGTTGACGCATCCATCGTCCGAGACAGTGAACTAGGTCTCCTGCCCCTATGGCGTCCAAGGGAGGAAATTTATTAGTCTTCGACTTTGGAATGCTCCATAATAGAACATCAAAAGGGGAAAATGTTTGACACTTGCTTTTTGGCAGCTTGATACTCGAACTGAACATGCTTTTTTTGGCTCTTTCTTTATTCGTTTCACTACAAAAATTCCACGAGTTGATCAAGGCTCCAACCAGTGAGTCCTGTTGGTGCGATGCCTCTCCTTCGTAGACGTACATAGATGCAAGCTTCCAAAATTCACTATCTAGGAGTTCACCGCTAATGTTGACATCGTTTTGGTTGTGGTCTGATGGTACTGTCTCTCTGAACGACAGCCCCGGTGGGTGGACAGTAAATTCGAACTGTTTGCCTGTAGTTACTGTACTCGCCTTGGAATTGAGAGAGATTTCAAACAAGCTGAGGAAGTTATCTTGCCGAAGATTCCAATGTATCGAAAATGATGAGCGACGGTTCGAGACAAACGAGTTGCCAAGTCGGCTGCTCTCCTGGGTACCCATAATCTGTTTAATCGAATCACTGCCCATCAAGAGATGGTAGGCAGCGCGATCAATGCCTTGCAGTTGCTTCCAACCTCCTTTTTTTGTTAGCATTGTCCATACGGAGACTGGGTAGTGCACACATGCCAAGAGACTTTATGACCCGCCTGTGAGCGTACAAGAAGCGGTCATCTTGTGGTGTGAAGTTGGGGAAATCGGTTGCAACCACCCATGCACGTAGCGCAGCAAATAAAAATGCCTTCATTAACGCTTGGGGAGCAAATTTGGATGCACAGGTCTTCAGTCACTGCCTGCTCGAGCCGTGATGTCCTTTACCAAACACGCATCGGATGAGTGGCTGTTTTTCGGGATACTTGGAAGGAGCAGATGAGGGCCGAAACTGTGACCACACATGATCGATTCGAGCTTCAATTAGGTCATTTTCATGCACTTATCAACGCCATTGTTCTTCAAGTGGCACGGTTGTGCTGAATCAAGCTTGGCGAACTTTGAAATCCTCCCCGTTTCGTGGATGTGCTGCGTCAATCTCCAATTCTCGTGAGTTTTGAGGTACAGGAGCTCTTCAAGTGGCTCTTTCCTGCTCGTTCTCTTTCTTCGCGCGCAATAATCATGTGGTTATTCTGTGCTTCGAGCTCGCCGATTTTGCGTTTCAAGGACTCATCCTTCTTGTAGAGGCTCTCCACTTCTTCCTGCGAGACGCCCTGCATGGTCCGGATCTCTTTATCTCTCTGGCGAATATCCTCGCCCCTTTGCTTCTCCACAGCGGCCAGCTTTTCCTCCCAGGTTTCGGTGGTTGAGGGGCGTGTTTCCATCGATGGCTGAGGAGATCGTGCACGACAGCTCTGGTTCCTTTTCTTCGTGACATTCTATCGGTAGTATCAAGGGGCCCCATGGTGCTCGTCTGGGCCCCCGGAGTTCCTGGTGTGTGCTGGTCATTGGCAGAAACCTGGAGACTGTGTTCTTGCGTCGGTTGACTCAATCTTGAGCGCTTCGTCGTTTTGTTCGAGGGTGTTGTCGTAATCCAGTCCGAAAACTGGGTTCGGTATTGACCAAGCTTCTTTTCCGCAGCATTCCGAATTTCCGCTGGCAAGTACTCGAGAAAATTTGAACCTTTTCTTGTATTGATTGGTAGAGCGAAAGCCTGCGACGTTCAGGACAACGTGCTTCCGCTTCATAACTTTTTGATCGTCCTCCCTACCAATTTCTCAGGCAATCTGCGATTTGACATTTTTGAAAATCTTTGTCCGTGGTTCTTTTCAAGTGGCCGACGATAGTTCCTTCCGAAGTCGATATCATTTTCCTTGCAAAAGTCCAACCAAGCTAGCAATGCTTCGTGAACATTTGGACCCCAAGATCTTGCCTCACCTACCGTTCTGGAGTGGTGTAGAATCTTCCGAGAGACCTTGAAAACACTTTGCAAAATGGATAGTGAAGCGTGATTTCGCAATAGATGATCGCATCAAAAACTCTTCAATTCTGGATTTCGGAAAGATAATTGCAAGATGCGCAGACTCCACAGAAATTCGTTATCGGACTCGATTATAGAAAAACTTCCACTTCTGTATCCTATAGTGTGTACTAAATCGATGAGGAATATCTTAGAGTTTTTTCTACAGGACGTGAAGGCCATCACAAACTGGCCGCACGCAGGTAGCTCGGGCCCAGGTTCCGTGTTCCCAGTGAAAGTTGGTATCCATCTAATCCGGCGGAAAGGAGCCGGTTCTGAAACAGTCTCTTGGAAGATACCATTTCCGATGTCAATGACAAGACCATTTCCAATGGCCTTACATCTGTTGTAAGTGAAGCCCCCTCCTCAATTGTATCTTCTGACATCAGAGTAGGAAGCAGACCCAGATTACATGGACAACTACCTCATGGACGACGATGACTCAAACGAATATCCTTGGGGATATGCTGTACCTTACCAAGAGTACATTGTCTACACAGCGTGTGAAGTCGAAACTGCTTGAGATTCCTTGGACCCAACAAGACCGACGTGTCCTGAGTATGTTTTGGACGAGTTGATGAGGAGAAAACCATGCGGAAGTTTGGAAGGAAAATTAGCCCTTCTCATGCACAGGATATTCAAGACGTTATCACTGACTTCTTGATCAAGATTTTCGCTCATACGGAGCAACTGACCCTTCTTGAGAATTTCAACGATCGTTGTGAAGTTCAGTTTGTAGTGACGGTTCCCACTATATGGTCGGGGTTTACGTTCAACTATAGTAGAGAAAAGCGGACCCATAGAAGAGAATCACGCTAGGAATTTAGCTCACCTATAGTAGAGAAAAACGCCACCAGAGCTCACCCATAGTAGAGAATTGCGCTAGTGGGCGCTATGTACAAACTAAGCATATGCTAGGCGCGTGTTGCGATCGCGAACGCGTCGAATATCGAACGCGTTTGTCTTTCACGAATTTAATATATCTTATACGATTCAAACACTCTCTTCTCTGTTTAACTTTAATTTCGTTCGAAAACATAGCCTCACCAAATCCTACGGCCCTGATATAACATACAACACGTATGCTGAGAATATGCTCGATATATGCTTAAGTCTGTAGTATATACTTAGTATATGCTTAAGTCTGTAGTATATACCGAGCATATGCTTAAGTCTATAGTATATACCGAGCATATGCTTAAGCTGAAGTATATACTGAGCATATGCTGTAGACTTAAGTATATATGAGCATATGCTCAACCTATACTTAATGCTTATAATAAACTATTGTGCCCGACGTCTATCTCCTCAAGAGGGGGGGGGGGGGTTCCCCTCGAGCCCCTTCGGGTCGGGGGAGCCCCTACC
>NXFV01000981.1:0-42683 GCA_002803225.1 Gamarada debralockiae | reverse complement strand
TTTCGTCGGGCTTAAGGGCGGTCTTTTCATAATCTAAGTAATATTTATATAGGGCATATGCTTAGAATATACGCGTAGTCAAAAGCTCTGTCAGCATAGAGAAACGCGCTAAAAAAAATTGCAGCGTCATTCTACACTGACGGCACCTTTTTCTACCCTGAGCGCGCTGGGACCTAGGGAAATTAACTCTACTTTAAGAATAGTCAAATCACTCAACCATAGTACAGAATTACGCCACAAGAGCTTATCCATAGTAGAGAAAAATGAGAGAATCCCTAGCGTGATTCTGTACTATGGTAGCGCTTTTAGCTATTATGGTTCAACTGGAACCCGCTATATGGTCTACACAATCGCTCAGGATACTTCAAGCATCCATGGAGGCTGCCCTCGGAGTTGCGAAGTTCAGGAAATTAGAAAATAGTAGTATCAACAATTTATTCATAATTTTAGAGCCGGAAGCTGCTACGGCCTTTCTTTTAGCGTCGACAGAAAATATATTGGTATTGTTATCCCTCACTTCATTTTGGAGCAATGACATTCTTACTAGTTAGTATAGGCAGGAGAAACTTTCATTATCTTAGAGGCGTAAGGTACTTAGCTGGCAGATTATATCGTGTTCAGAATCGTTCCCCATCGGCCTCTCCAGTCGTCGTGTTTTGAGATTGAAAGTCAGCCTATTCCAAACAGACGGCTTCACTGACGAGCTCGTCTTCAAGTGGTAGTGGAACTCTAGATGCCATTACCTACATAGTGGCTTCTACCTACCATTTGAGGTTAGCTACAGAGGAGATTCCCCGAGGAGGTAAGTATTCTCCCTTGGACAAACGAAATGATGGTTGACAAAATTCTATTGCGCTGGCGAAAATTATAGGCTATTGTACGTCAATGAAAACTTCAAGAATTTGCTGGAGGATAGACTCAAGGATGAATTCAATCTCTTCACCGACAGTGACACAGTGGAGTCAATTGTTAATAGGCTGATTCTGAGGTTTGAAGAGAACTGCAAGAGAGAAGTCAGAATCACCAAAAAAACATTACGGTCATAAGATCCACATCAAGGGTTTGATAGGCGACGAGCGACGAGCTCTGAGTGGTTCTGAAGCCAAGCGCTTTGAAGCTAATAGATTGATTCTTCATACGTATGTATAAGTCCTTTCCTCGAGTATTTGTACTTTACTGAAGTTACTACTCAAGGCGAGACTACAAAGCCATATTCCAACCACTCCTCGATCGAGTGGAAGCAGCGTTGGCCAGAGATCTGGAACTTGCGCTTGAAAGAGGCAAAGAAACTAAGGTGCGTTGCCACAATTCGAGACCTCGAAGCAATCACTAAACACTTTTTCAGAAAGTCTTCCTCGTCGGAGGGTTCGGGGAGGCGCCGCCCCTGAAAGATCATCTACGAAATTACTTAGCGGAGTGTCATGGAAACTAGAAAGGGAAATCAAACTTTTGACCAGGGAGGGTCACAAGCAGGATTGGTAAGATTCCACTGAGAGCGAGACGACGGCGGCTAAAGAGCAATAGTGCGACAGTTGTTTCGGCGGGAGCTGCTCTGCGAGCTCACAACCTTGACAATGGCCCCGACCGAGTCGCTCAATCCAGCTACGGCTTTTTGGGCACGGAGCCTCACGAGCCCTCAGTATGGGAAGGGCACAAAGATGCCAAGCCCAAGTACGATGGTGGATCAAGAAAGCTATGTGCAAACTATCGTGTACTTCATTCTTAAGGTAACTGCGGAGACCACTACTTTGAATGAAATCTTATTTCTAGTCCAGGACAAAATGGTTCCTGCAAAATGTGTAGTGAACCCATGGACAGCATACCACACATTTGAAACCACCCGAAAGCGTTTTCTCTGCGAAGAGGTACTCTACGTTTCGGATACGGCCACAGAATCCCACTATCCCGGGACTCATGCAAAAAACAAAGGTGAGCCGGACTCACTGTGCAGAACTTGGCACGACCGCTGATAATCTGTGTCAGATGTTCAAGTACCGGGGAAGATCCTCGTCGATATAACGTTCCTCAAAGAGCAGAATTTCATCAAACCGACTTTACCACCTTGTGGATATGGCAAAAAGTACTACAAGGTCGAGTATGAACACGTTGCCTACATTGAAGGCAGAAACCTGAGATATGAGGCGAGGTATCCGGAAGATGGTGAGATTCAGAAGACTGCTCAAGTGAGCATCTCTGCGGCCTTCCAGCTGGGCACGGCGTAGTCTTCTGTCAAGGTCTGAACCCTAATGGACTAGCCCTGAAATGGATTGCACGCATGAAATTGAAAGTTCTATCTTCACCTGTGATCCTGGGGGAATGCTTTGATCCTTGCCATCCATCGCCTAAATTTAGTTTGCTTATCCACATTGGATCCTAAAAGCGGATCTGACGGTTTGACTGCGATTCATACCACGTGATCGACTCTCTTTGCCCCTCCTGTCAGATTTATGGCTTGGCGGGGCAGCGCAGGGTCACGTGGACGCTAGTAAAAGAGCTTCTGTAAAGTGATATTTCAGGTGTACTTGACTTAATTCTTGTCACAGTTCTACCTGCAGTAGAGCCTGTATATATAGAGCTCTGTACAGCTTGTACATATGTACCTTCTGGTCGCTTCCGCCCGAGTTCAGATATCGGGACAGACCGATACCAAGTATCCTTATATTTCAGGCAATATTCTTAACACCTCCTTCCCACCCCCACGTGTGTCCCATGCGTTCACTTACCCACTTTTCCTTCTCTTGCCTGTCTAATCTTTGTTTTGCATCGCAACTTTTGCCGCATTATGAGACTGAAGATCAGATCTATGCTCGATCTACCTAAGTATGCTCGGCTCAGTATTCCCAGGCACTTGTCCCAAGTTAGAAGTCTCGCACTTAATGCGTTGAAATCAACTTTCTGTTCATTGAATGCAAGTATATACTCCAGTCAAACTAATTGTTGCTGTTGTTCCAAGTTTGCCTATAACAAGACGAAGATTGATTCAATCAAACGCTCCGTAGTTCCACCCCGTCGATGTCGACACTAACCCATTCCCTACCCTTACACATTTATGGTCTTACAACTCAAACCCAGCAGCTTTTCTCCCGGCCTCTCCATTCAAGATACCTTGTTCTCCAAGGTAGCCCTTAAACTTGCTCTCATCTGTGCCTTGCTTAAAATCCTCCGGTGGGACTCCATTTCTGAAATCTTGGAGCTGCTGCTTCATGTATCTCATGTTTTCAGGCGTTGATGGAGTTGCCGCAATATAAATAACAGAAGAGTCGTTGTCGCCTTCGTGCTTTGGCTCAACCGCGTGGATCATCTATTACTTTCAGTCAGAAATATCAGCATAAAGAAAGAGAACAGAAACGTACATCTGCGTGCCACCAAACAGTATCACCAGGATACACTCTCGGAATATCTACCATGCACTTGTCAAGCCTCAAGTGAGGGTGGCAGTTTGGCGAAAGCATCTGTGGTCGAACAGTATAAGTGCCAGGGAACCACTCGCTCTCGGTATTCAGCGTCCATTTCTCTCCATCCATGACGTCCTTTTCGTTCTCCGGCGGATTAAATAAAGGTCGCAGAAGCATGTACGCAACTGCTACCTGTACATTGGGATACAAAAGAAGTGAGCCTTCCTTCGGTCCGCATTCAGTAAGTGCCGTCCATCCCTGGAAGGCTCTAAGTACAGACGACGCGGTACCCGGGAAGAGCGCGGGTCTTGCGAATTTGCGAACAGTCAAGTCATATGGGTCGTGCTCGGCTGGTTTTCCTGAGAAGATGGACGAGTAGGTTGAGAAATAGGTTTCGTCTGCCCAGCGAGAGAGAGAGCCGCCGTCGATGTGAGGAGGCAGGGTGAAAACACCATCCGACTTGGGGGTGCGAATACGGAAAGAGTCTGCGTAGGAGAGTGGCTCTTCGAAGGCGCTGGAGGAATCGCTATCATCGTGCCAAAATTTCAGGAGGGCACGTTGCACGGCAAGTGAGTTGGCGTGTGAGCGTGCCGCTTGCTGGGTCGGGCTGTGGTAGACATTGAACATGTAGGGCGAGGGTTGAGGGAAGCCTGAAGAGCATCAGAATTTGATTCCAAAAAGAGGGAAAGGAACAAACCTGTAATGCTCTCCCTATTGTTTTCTACATAACCCTTCAAATCCCAATACCATTGCGTCGCCTCATTTCTCGGCACCACTCCACGTACCACAAAACACCCCACGCTCTTCAGCTCTTCCTTCTTCTTCTCACTTGCGTTCAAGATCTCATAAAGTGTCAAGACAGGGATGATGCCTGTTTTCTTGGCCTCGATCTCTGCAGTTACGCGCTCGAGAGAGGCACATGTCTCGAGCCAGCTTCGACGGATTGCTTCAGCACCGTACTTCTCGACGATCGTGCGCTTGTAAGTTATGTTTTCTGGCTTGTTCTCGCCCTTCTCGTCATTAAACAGTGGCCATGGAGGCCAGTACGTTGAAGGAACTGTGGTAGAACTGGTGGAATGTGGCATTGTGAATAGAGAGTTAAGGAAATACTAGATCGGTATAATTGGCGTGATTGTTTGACAAGATCACAAGGCTGTGCGTTTACTCGAAAACGTGGATGAGATCATATATGTAGTCGCACATGGTTGATCGAGTTTGCGTAATGAACAGTGCTGCGGCCGTAGCGAGCAAGTAGCCGATCGACCCACTAACCGCTAAATTGAGACTCTGACACCATACCGATGGTACGTGGAATTTACTGCAGTCAGACGGCACAGTCCCCGAACCTCAGGCTGTGCGACAGCTCTATAGAACAATCAGTCCTGGACTTGCCCGCAAAAGAGCACCTGAGTGCTTCGCACGGATGGGTTATTTGATTAAGCGTCGCTTCGGTTGCGTAGTCGTACATAGGAAGTTGCGACAAGACTATCGTAGATTTCTGCGTCAGGTCAGACGATACGGTGCTGATTATATAATTGAGCCTTCTACAGTACGTATTTTTACTTTTTGAACTTCAGTAATAATGATGCCTCTTCCCAAGTCTTAGGCCTTGGGACCTCGTCTCTCGCTTAGAGTACGTAAAGTCGGGACT
Source organism: Gamarada debralockiae (assembly GCA_002803225.1). Taxonomy (NCBI): domain Eukaryota; kingdom Fungi; phylum Ascomycota; class Leotiomycetes; order Helotiales; family Hyphodiscaceae; genus Gamarada; species Gamarada debralockiae. Next base: position 37,637 of record NXFV01000981.1, on the reverse strand, counting down.
TTCTGCTTGTATTCCTACTTAAGTCTGCCTGGTTGCCGAGGAATGTGGATGAGCAACCGAAAAGCCTTAAATGCCGGCTATTGCTTTTTTTGTTTTAAATTTTAACTCCAAGCAAATCCTCTGTCTATGCGGCAGCCTACAGCCCGTGTCGCCTTCCTGGCGTCAGGCAACGGCGCAGTTTACTACCGACTACTCACAAGCCACGACCGAGACTCTGGTGGCTTATACTCTATTAAAGGAAAGAATCATTCCAAGATTGGTCAACGTTTTATTAAGCTTTATGCACGTACTCTGACAAGTTTTCGTCTGACCAGGGGATGTGGCTAACGGCGTTCCTTTCAGAAGAAGCTGCTTACTCAATATTCCCTCATCAAGGAAGTAAGTGAACTGCATTCCTTTTCAGACCAGCTCATCTCGACGACCATTGGCAAGATTATCTACTACTTATTCTATCTTGGAGAAGAATAAGCCTAGTAGGTCCTCTCGGAAGGGGGCATTCCTTACCCCCGATTCCGCCTCAAGCCTTCGCACGGAATGCAAACAACTGCTCGCTCCTTACAAACTTTAATCAACGCCAGTGTATCCTTCTCCTTCATCCAAGAATCCACAAGAAATTCTTCTAATTTTGGAAAACGCTGCTCCTTCAGCTTCAACATCTGAAGAAGATGTTCCGGAATCTCCTTGGTGTATCGCACGGCGTGCAAAGTGAGCTTCCGCAGTGAAGATGGAAGGAGTTCCACTATCGATATATTAGATTCACGATATAACGACTTGTAGCTGATAGTAAGATGTTCCAGCTTGCTGAAATTTTGAAGTGAGATGCCGTTCACTACGCCACTGACAGTATCTCTCAATATCTCCAAGTTTTCAAGGGAATCCCGTGCGTTATCCAGCAAGACATTCCCGAATTTACCTTTCCTCAAAACACCGCGGAGTACTACGAGCCTTCAAGCGCAGAGACACTAACGGGGCACCACCTTTGAGCACATTGGCAAACGCGGCGGGAGAAATATCTTGTTCCAAAAACGTGATATCCGTAACCTTGCATGCCGGAAGATCATTTGGTCTCGTAAAAGTCTCCCCACGCACCAAATTGGCCGTAGTCTTCTTCCTACGGCAAGGCCATCAACGCAGCCAGAAACTTCAGAGAGTACTGTCCACCCACATTCTCAAAATTTGGGTCGGCTGAGTCCTCGCTTGTAAGATCCACGCTGGTAAGCTTGCCGAATGAGAGGCATGGATGATGAAGAGAATGAGCAATAGCAGCGTCTTGATGGCTAGCTCAAGAGGGATCTGGTAGTTGCTGGCCGAGGCTTCGATTTGAGCGTTCGGAGGTTGGGGAGGAGTGGGAGTAGGAGTGCGCGGATGTAGCCTTGCTCGCCTCTACTGATTCCAGGCCTTAGATCGCGTCGTTACGGGTCGGTCATGTACCGGCAGTAGTTTTCAACGGCTTCATCGTGTTCCTCAAACGCCATTGTCATTTGCGGCCATGTGCGGACACGACGCGATAGTAATGACGCTTCTGACCAATGAGTGCGTCGATCCTGACCCGAAAGATCATTATGGCTCAACGCCGCTATCAATAGCTGCACGAAACTGTCGCAAAGAGGTGGTCAAGATGCTACTGGCTACTCGGGGCGTTGAGTTCGACTCTCGAGATTGTTTTGGAAGAGCTCCGTTGTGGTGGGCTAGAAGGCGAGGGAATGCTGATATCGCACAACTCCTACTTGAAAATGCAGAAAAGAGAGGCATATCACAATGTGAGGATAAGGCACCCATGGCAGCAGGCTTGACATCTGATGACGATCCATCCGATGATGAGACATCCAGATCATGCGACGTTTGTACTTTGAACATTTCCAATGATGAAGTCTACTACCGTTGCGGGGTCTGCTGTGGTGGAGATTTCAGCATTTGTTTTGAGTGCTACAAGATTGGAGGGCGTTGTTTGAGAGTGGGTCATGACTTGGCTCCGAAGACATATGAATCTGACTAGCTTTGTTTTTGCCGTATTTCTGGAAGGATAAAGATTGGGACAAGCGTCGGAAGCCTCAGCGGCATTCTCATAAGCCGCCTTCTCCCCTTGACCAAGCCGTTGATACATCTATGAGATATACATAGCATTTCTTCGCATTTCGATACCAGCAAAACATAGAATTAATAAGGGTCTAAGGTAGAGTCGATTTTCTTAATCTATAAGCACATATATAGCAGATCAATATATCAACAAAAACCCCCAAGATTACTATGCCTATAGAATTGACTCGCACCTAAACTGCAACATCCAGACCTCTTAAGACATCAAAACAAGAGGGATAGAGGGATTAATAGTCGCTGTTTCACCCTGGCCACAAATTCCCTTTTTCCCAGCAGTAGAATCTCCCGGTTGATCACCCAGGGGTCCGAAATGCCCCCAAACCACCATATAAGAGCCATCCGGATAAGAAGCCGTAGCAGCAAGTTTGGTAGTGAGACTTTTCTCGAATGTGTACATCGCCACATCTTCCGCATGCCATTTAGCTCGACCGGGAATAAGGACTTATCGATTCTGGACTCGATCCCACCAGGCGGGAGCCATAGTAGGGACGAAAGAGAAACTATAAGTGCCAGGTGCCGTACCAAGGAAAAATCCCTTTCCTTTAATAAAGAGACACGCTACGAGAGTTGTGTGTTTGAATCTTCCATTGGCATCTTTGTCGAAGCCGCTAGGGTTCTCCGTTTTCATCTTGTCATACCCCTGTTGTGCATATACAAGAGCTTGGCTACTAGTATAGAATCCTGGGGGGCATAGAACCAGTCCAAGTATAATAGCTAGGCTGCTTAGTCATAGTCACTGTAACTGGTGGTGCTCGGGAGTCGATTTCATTGAAAGAAGATACTCCTGGGACGTCGGAAGAGCTAATATCTTTGGATGTTGGTCTAGCATTGAGAAAACCAGAGAGAACAAGTATACAGGCCAAAATACGTAAGAAGGTAGCATAGAACATGATTGCCGAGATATAGGTGTTTTTCCAGCTCAAGTTTCTCTTATTGGTCGCTAGGTGGAATTTTAGAAGCTCGAGCCTTGGAAGCGATCCAGTAAAATAGATCTTGCTTCTCACAAGAAGATATGAGATTGGAGGTATTTGATGAAGAGGAAATGCCTTGTATAGAACTGCGAGGTATTGATATGATAATATGAGTATGAGATGGTAGATACAAAGGTAACATAAATGATTTATATAGCATAGAATCTGTTGTTATGAGAACCCTAATACTAAGGTGCATATGGCGCTAGCCCAAAATAGGCTTTGTAAGCTTTAATTCAAAATCTCTACCCTTTCTTCTAGAGTTCAACCCTTCACATATATCTACAACTTGACTTTAGGACCTCAGCCTTCTCTAGCTCCTCGGACTTCCCCAGCTCTTCGGCCTTCTCCAGCTCTTCGGTCTTCCCCAGATATTACTGTACTGTCTAGACCTATCAACAGAATCTTAAAGTTTAAAATGGATCTGCTTTAAAGGAAGTAGGAGTAGTTAAAGGAAGTAGGAGTAGTTAAAGGAAGTAGGAGTAGTTAAAGGAAGTAGGAGTAGGTTAAGGATACATAATAATCACAGCCTCTTCCTGCGATCCCAGTTAGAAATCCTGCCCTCCTACTTCCTATGTTAAGCATACTATTCTGGGCTATCAGGGGTGCCCTTATCAAGAGAGTTAGGCTGAGGCCTGAGCTATTTCGGTGATTTGCTAAGGTCGCCTTCTACCTTCGGCACAGCCACTCTGTCAATAATACCCGAGCAACGTTGGCTGCCTGATCTCGCTTAACCACTCTGTCAGGAATATTGCCTGAAATATCGGTATACTTAGTACCGATCTGACCCGATACCAGAAGGCTCTGTAGACTCGTCCGTAAGGTACATATGTACGAGCTGTACAGAGCTCTATATATACAGGCTCTACCGCAGGTAGAACTGGAATAAGAATTAAGTCAAGTTCACAAGAAATATCGAAGCTCTTTCACTAGCGTCCACGTGACCCTGTCCTGCCCCACATAAATCTGACATGCACACAAATAATAATTGAGCAAATGCAACCTATCTAAACGTTACTATAAGAAGACCACGAGTGCCTGGCTCTACTCATTCATAGGCTTGACCTTGATCATCTTCTCTTCTATCATTCAAAGTCAAACTTCGGCATAATGGCTCCTATGGTCTGCAGACTCAAACACCGTAAAGGTGAACCTCTCGGCCTGACAATCTATCCCGGACCAACCTTTGTATCACTCCCACTCGAGATTCGGAAAAAGATATATGGACTACTTTTGATTAGCTCTGAGCCAATTATAGTCTACTCAAAACGCCAAAATCCTTTAGCAGAAGAACAACCTCGCGGGACGTATCCAAAGGTGGCCGCTCTTACATTTGGACTACTTTGGGTCAATAGCATGATTTCCATCGAAGCCGCAGTTGTGTTTTATCATAATAATGTATTCAAATTTGGAGGATCACAACACTGCCACATGGTAGATTCGTGGGACCCTCTATACTCCTTTCTCTTTACCATCGGAGCCAGAAATCGATCACACCTGCGATATCTCGAGGCAGAAATTTCAAGGCCTAGGGCGGTTACAAAAGATACTGATGGAACAATCTCGTCGCTTCAAAATGGCTCATTTTGGATGCGTAAAGTACATGCACGAGACCAACATACTCGTATCTTCCCTCCTGTACATGACCAGCAGTATTTGGGACCATCAGTTGACTACATATCTCCTGCTATTGAAGCTGTATTCCGGATTCTAGGCTCCGAAGGGTCAAAATTACAACTTTTACTACTACTGGAATTCGCGAACCTGCCCGAAATAACCGCGTTTGACAGTAATGGCCTGTTATCGGGGTGGAGTGGGGAAGTTCCTGATCATATTGAGCAGATGAGAAAACTATTTACGTGTTTTTCTTATGAGGATAGAGCTAGGGTTGACGTGCTATGGAAAGTGACGTTATTGAAGTCAGAATTTCTGTCGAGGGTTAGAAGAATTGAGAACGACGGTTGGGATGTGTTAGAGAATCAGGATATCATTAGACCTGTTGAGGGGAATAGCTTTGGGCGAATGGAGCCAACGACTTGCGTTACACTTCGAAGGCGTGGCAGATGAGATCCTCTTTCTAGACGAGATAGAATGCTGTTGGCGGAGATCTTATATACTGTGGCAGAGGTGGCAGTTTGGTGGATGTGGCTGTAAATGATGCAGCCTTAGGCTTCAGCGGCTTCTTCAGTCATTATTCTATCTCGCGGACGTTTTTTATCCCATTATTCTGTTCATTCTGGCTAATTATGTCGTTATACATCCAGATCTTTGTCGGCTGAGGCACCAATGTTCGGTTCCTCTGTCTGCCACCGAAGCAATGCCGAAGAGGAAGACAAAGTATCGGGGGGGGATCAGTGCCTAAGATCCTAGTCAGTATTACTACACATTCCTCCATTAGCTTGAAGGCCTCCGCATCTCGGCCACATCTCTTCCACGTGAAGGCAAGATGGTTCATACTAGTCAGCGTGTCTGGATGGTCCGCTCCGAGTTTCGTCTTGCGAGTCTCTATCACTTGCACATGTAGCTCTTCCCTTCTTGTATGTCAAATAGATGTTTTTATCCTATTTTGAAGTTCAGTCTCGACAACGTCAATTCATGTACAAAAGATGGCCATGGAATTAGTCAAGTGATATTTTAAATCAACGTGCCTCAGTGAGTTAAAGAGACCACTCACTTTATTCCCTTCATTCGATGTAACGACTTCCTCTATAAAAGCTCATCTTATGCTATTCATACCCCACAAGCTGTTCCTTAGGTAACTCCTCCCCGTCATGCGCTTCTCCCACCGTAGTAAAGAAAGTCTTGGACCCCGATTTGTCTGCCAGTGTTTCGCGAAGGCAATTGAATGCTGTTCTCACTGCTGTTATGAATCCAGTGATTTGACCCAATCCACAAACGTCAGCCCTACCCCGCGATATTGAGCCAGAAAGGCTCAATTGCAAACTGAAACATGGTAGGCCTCAATTGTGCTGGCCACAAACCTGTCGGCACCAAACCTGTCAGTCTACAAACAAATTGGCCGTAAGACATGTTGGCAACATACTACTTTAGACATCATACTTTAGGATAAATACGACGTCTTCGCCTCTGATGCACATACTTCTTCCAAGCATCCCCACAAATTTTTAGAATCTTGCCTTCTATAATATTTCATCCCCACCTAATAAAAATATACCGCTTTGTCACGTTCTCAAGTATGGATACCGACTCGTCTTGGAGCACCGGCGGCTGGGAATCTCTTCAAATTGAGAACCACGCTGATAATACCTTCTCGACACTCTCCTCCGCATTTCCTGGCTTTCTTCGAATGGGCGGTACTACAGTCGAGCAAGGAAAGGAAGTCACTGGTAGTGGAGGCGGTATTGTCAATTGCCAGTTCTATGCGACGCCTCCTGTGACAGGCTGGGAGAAGTTCAGGTTCCACAATCAAGGTGATGGAACTAAGACCATTGAATCAGTGACATGCAGGAGACGGAAGACGAAGTGTGATGAGACTTACCTGCTTCTCGGGAAGGATGCCGATGTGACGGTCACAAATAACGAAGGATGGACGCCATTGAACTCGGCTGCAGACAATGGACACGTCGAAGTAGTCAAGCTGCTTCTCGAGAGGGATGCCGATGCGACGGTCGCAGATAACGAAAGATAGACACCATTGAACTCGGCTGTAGACAATGGACACGTCGAAGTAGTCAAGCTAATTCTTGACACTGGCAAAGTTGACGCAGACCAGAGAGATGTTAAATACGCCCGGACAGCCCTTTCCTATGCGGCAGAGGGCGGTTACGAAGCGGTCGTCAAGTTGTTGCTCGCGGACCGCACGGTGGATCCGAACTCAAGAGATACTATCGGTCGGAGCGATCAAGTGACCCCTCCGGCAAAGTACCATTGGGGTTCCTCCGTGCAAGCCCCGTTTTATTCTGTTGAAAAGGAATCATAATCTCGAATCAGTTTCAACATCCCAATCTTTCATCATCGTGCCCGCTGTCCTGTCTCTGTGGTCTATCGTGTCGGGAAACCCAGTTTAATGTGTCGTATGAAAGGCGCGCTAGGAGAGCCAGACAGGAGGCTGCGAGTCAGGTTGTGCCAGAACCAAGGTGAGCTAGGAGGTGCATCCAAAAGCATCTCAAATTTGGCCCAGAGTAGGCGATGTTTATCCATGCTCGGTTTTGAAACACTGTAAATGCGATTACTGGTTGCGGAGAAGGGTTTGACATCTTCGCAGTCGGTGAAGAGACAAATCTTGTAGATAAGCTCATTGGACAAATCGAGGAGGGGCGCCATTGAGTTGGAAAAGCAGTCTGGAGGGGCTCTCAATATTTAGCTGTGGAAGATTTACTTCGTTTGTTGAAAGACAATCGGCTGTGATGATCGAGATGAGTTCACCTTGAGCCCAGAAGACGTTTGGGTGTAAGAATGTATCCACGCCGCAGAGGCTCACAATCGCGATGTGGTTCCCCTGTCATGCAGGTGCCAATTTTAGGGGCCAACCAAAGCGATCAGGGATTTCAGCGCAGGACTTGTAGAAAGATCAAGAACTGAGGCAAGAATAAATGCACTTGCATTAAAATCCGGAATTGACATATCGATGCTTATCTCATAAGATTGAAGATGGAGGCTAAGTTGCGTTTTATTGCTGTTTGGACACATTTATCAGACCCCTCTACCCAAGCCAACCTCTTAAATCCAACCGCCAGCGCTCCCAAAAACGCCCCTAAACCATGTGCTGCTATGTTCATCTCAACTTTAACGCAACCTTCGTTCCCTCCCCACTACAAAGCGTCAACCCATACCCCTCAACCCATTCCTTAGGATCTCTATTCTCCAATTCTCCAAAAGTCTGCAATAGTCTCACAATCGTGTAACTCGCCTCACTCAATGCGTACTGCTGACCAACACAAATTCTGGGTCCGCCATTGAAAGGCAAGAATCCCCAACCAGGTCTCAAAGGTCCGCCTGGCGCATCTGGAGACCAGCGCTCCGGCTTGAATTCCAATGCGTCTGGGCCGTAGATGTCGGTGCGGCGATGCATGGAGTAGACGGAGTATATGAAGATTGTGTCTTTGGGAACGAACATGGGGTGTTGACCGTTGGCGCCGCCACCGCGGGGGAGGACGGTGTCCTTGAATGCAATGCGGGCATTTGTTGGGACGGGTGGGAAGAGTCGGAGGGCTGGAGATATCGTCAGTCTTCAATCCAAATTGGGTTTGGGGGGTTTTGGAGGACATACATTCGTTCAAAACCCACTTCAAGTAATGCATGTTCCTCAAGCACTCATAATCCGGCACGCGTCCATCAAGGGTATCAATTTCAGCCTTCAGCTTCTCCCACACCCTTGGGTGGCGTGCAAGTGCGTGGAAAACATTGGACAAAAGACCGGCAGTGGTATCGCGGCCTGCGAGCAAGATGTTCAAGACTTCGTTTCGGAGCTGGATTGGGTCGGGAGTCTGTCTGGACATCTCTCGCATAAATGTGTATCGTTCTTTGACATCGTCGTCCTTCTCAGCCTTCTCCCCGGCAGCGAGATTCTTGAGAGCCTTGGCGACATAGCGATCGCCCCATTCGTGAACGACTTTGCATGCCTTTTCGAATTCTCGGTCGGGGATGAAACGGCACCAAGAACCCATGCGATTGCGGCCGGGCATCTGATGCTGCGCGAAGCCGAACGCATGCGAGAATTTCTCGGCATCAGAGCCCTCGAATGAGAGCTGTGACTGGACCGATTCGCCAAATAAGAATTCGGTGGAGGAGTCGAGCGTCATGTTGAAAAACAACGTCTGCAGATCGACTGTACTACCATCTTTCGGGATCTTCTCGATCAGTTCTTGAATGTGCCTTTCGAACATATCCAGGCTGACGATTTGTGACTTGACAAAGTTGGGTCGGACAATCGAGCGCGAGTGCTCCCAATGCGCTCCATCAGTCGTAAAGATCCCCTTCCCCAACAACGGCCCAAAAGTAAGTTCTCGCTGTCCCAGCCCAAAGTCCTTGAAATTCGTAGCCAACACCGTCTTGATATTCTCGGGGTCGATAGTAAAGACAAAATGTCCGCCCAGCATGCCCATCGTGAATGTCGGACCCATGAGCTCGGTGCGGTGTCGGAACGTCTCGAGGCTTGTGTGTTTGGCAGAGGCAGCTTTCGACTCTTTGATTAACGCAAGTCCCAAAAGACGCTCAGATTGGGGATACGCGGGCGCATCTTGGCAGCCGTGGGAGCGGGCGAATCTGAGAGCGGTGCGACGGCTGGTGATGTATAGGAGGACAGTGCGGGCGAGAAGGAGGACAGCGAAGAGGGCACCGATTGTGAAAGAGGCCATATTGTGCGACGGGATAGGAACGTGTTCATAGATTGGATACAATCCAGAGCAAATCCAATACAACAAAATCCAGTACAATACAATCAACAGACATGAAATAATACACAAGTAAATTGATCGTGGCGTAGATTTTAGTTGGGTACCTCTGTCGTCGCATACCGCAATCAACAAGCAGGAATCCGGCCGTATGGGATTGCCATCGCCATATATATGTAGAAGACTCCTCCATCATATGATCCATCAGACCAGACGTACCTTGAGCTTTGTCGCGTGTATTTTGAGGATGAAAGAGAGGTAATCTGACAGCCGCGCCGCAGAAATAAAGTTGAGCCACTGCGGGGTCAGATTTCTGGCGCGTTTTGGTTGGCTGCCAGCGGCATCTGACACAATTGGCTGTAGCGTGGGGCGCCAAAAATACAACTCAGGCGAAGCCTCCTCCTGAAGGAGGAGCCGCAGCTTAGCGAGGTGGCCTCTGAATTTGCGGGCGTTGGGACGTGCTTCGAAAATTCAGTGGAACTTGAACAATTGAAAACAAACGGGAGTTCGAATGACATATGGTTCTCTTAATGAAAGAGGAGGATAGAGATCGATGTTTGGAACTTGAACCACTTTTGTTGCTCTTGCTATTCAATTCGAAAGGGCGTAGCTTTCGAGTATCCCAGACTGCGGGCCGCTGAAGCGCCATAGCCTCCCCCGCTAACCCTCAAATCGTGGAGTAATTTGCACGTTCAATTGGTTGATGGGCCATAAGAGACCAACACAGCCTTATTTAACTAACAACCGAAAGGTACCAACATCAGATGATTGCCGAACGTACGCCTTAGGTTTGGAAGTCCCAGACCACCTACGCAGAGAGGTAGACCGAGTGGGGTGGGATATGGGGGGTGAGCCGAATTGCACAGAAGTCACTTCATTTCACATGTTACTAGTACAACACCAGCAGTATGTATGATAAGCGGCATAAGCGTGTGGGTGACAATGTAACCATGAATTTAAATTTAATCCCAAATCGCTGCAAAACAGAAAAGCAATATATCCACCTTAAGAGGAAGCTCCAAATCGAGACAATTCGTCGTCAGATGGCAGGTTGACCACCATCAAGTATATAGCGTCCTAGTTTCACCACATTAGTTTCCCTTTCATCCAAGGAAATCTAGACCAAGGAGAACATACCTTTTTGAACGCCTTGCCATCGGGACCCCCAGACGGTGGATCGCGGGCCATGTATCCGGAATTGTATGGATCGTACCCGGCGTTTGGTCCTCCACCGTAGTATTGAGGATCAGGTTGCGACTTGCTGGCCATCTTGTCCTCGATATAGCCAGCTGCAAGACCAATTACGCCGCCGATGCCACCGAATCCACGTCTTCCGCCCACCATTCCCATTCCACCCATACCCATGCGTCCCATACCTCCGTATCCCATGCGTCCCATTCCCATACCACCCAGGCCACGCATACCCATCCCGCCCATACCCATGCCATACCCATAATCATTGTAGCCATAGCCATACGAGTCATAGTAATACGGATCAGCACCGGCAAGTCTCGGGATGCCTGCACCCCTTCCATACGTTGGCGACGTGGGTCCATACATATTAGGTGCCAGGAGATCGCGCGTCGGCTCCATATTTTCTGTTGGATTGCCGAAGGGGAATTCTAGATGCGCGGATTTTGGGAAAGGGAGGGAGCGCGTGGAGGAGGAGAAGATCGGGTCTTCGATATTGACAGTTTCGTGCGTTTTGTTGATGTCCGGACGCCAGGTTACGATGAGGCAGAAGAGGCCGCGTGGTTGGAAGAATTCTGCGTTTACGCGGTCGAGGAATGTGTTGATTCTGTATATCACAATATTTTAGTATGATTCCTGGTTTTGGAAGGAAGAGAGGCAGAGTGAAAAGGGAGGTGTACCGTTTCCGCGCAAGAGCAACAATCATCGCAGTACTATGCGGTCTGTTCAACGACCCAATATTCGCAATATTCACAGCTGAGAAGTAGGGTGAAGCCTGTGCCGAGCGATCGAAATCATCTAAGAAGTAGAAGAAAGCTTGCTCGCTAACTTTGCATTCTTCAAGTATCGGTGCGTATGCGCGGCAGAATCCACCATCACGGGGATTCTGGGGGATTATGACAGGGCGTTGAAGTCGGGGTAATGTGTTTATAGGCTGCACTGATGGAGGTTGCGGTAATCTTGAGATTGTTTTTGGTCTTGGTGTTGGAAGGGGAGTTTTTGCTGTTTCGGAGTATGGTGGCGGTGGCTCGTCTGGGTCGGCGGTGATGTCGACTGTGACTGTTGGCTTGGCCGAATTACTATTCTGAACCCATTGTTTCTCTCTGGAGACTTTTTCGTCTCCATGGCAGTGCGAATTTGTGTGTGAACTCTTCCGGTCTCCATTGGCATTGGTGTAGCGACTGTTGCTGCTGTACGAGGACCTGCTAGTACTGCTACTCGTAACGCAGTCTCTCTTTTCTTCTTTGTGAACACTTCCTCTAATAAGAGACTCAATTGACATTCCCGGCATAATTGAAACGAAAGAACGATTTAAACTGATAAAAGGCAAACTGCAAAGACTCGTGAAATGCAAGCAGAAACCCGTGATATCTCAAGGGCAGAAACAGATATCTTGCGGGATTGTTTTACTAATATATCACCAATCCATCTGTGCACGGCCGTAAGGTCATTCACCTGAGCCTCCATCCTCAGCTCATTTACTCCCAATGCAAAATACTCAATGCGTCACTGTTTCACATAGGTCAGATATTCCGTCGGCACTTCCTGCAACTGCCGTTGTCCGTTGAAGCTGTCAGACGCCGACGCGTTGGGTCGCGTAGCTGTGCCTCCGGATGTCGCATCGTCTGTCCTAATTCAGGCTAAGCGTCTATTTGGACTGCTGATGAAAAACGCTTCGCCATGCAAGATGAAAGAGCCGCCAGATCGATCGGGTGCCGAAGTCGTCTGGATTCGTGGGATTGACGCGGTGAGCCTGCGGTGAGGTCGAAATGAAGTTCTCGCGTGTCAGATATTTTAGGTACAAAAATAGAAATGACGACCCCGCATTGGCAAGGTTAGCAATTACCCCGCCAACATCACGAGATTGGGTTCTCTTCAATGTAACTTCAGTCTGAAACACTTTGGCTGGAGGCTGCGAAGAAATATATTGTTTCGGTGCAGTGGGGTCTCAGACATTCGCTTCATTGAACATAGGATTGAAGCTGGAGGTTCGGTGGAGGCGATGTTTATGGTTATGTGGAGGAAAGTTCTCACTGAGGCGAGCTGAGGTCAGTGGCTGAAATAAAAAGTAAGAGGAAAAGTACAGAACCGATAACAATAGCCCCCTTACGGACGTAGGTACCCAGATGACAGCGTCAAACAGCTTGAGTGTTTGACACTCCAACAAACTTGATACGGCAACAAATTGACATCTCACCATTTAAAATGAAAAGAGGCTATTATCCGCTCAACGTCATGGGGTTTGACGCGATTCTCGAACGAGGCTGTTCAAAACGCCTTGGCCTTGAGTTTTCGGGGGGCCAAAATTATCACAACCCCTTTCTTTCATTAAATGCTGAATCTTTTGTGCCGCCGTCTTGCACCTTGAACAAGGATCTGAAAAGGTTCCACTTTAGGCGAGAATTCCCGTGAAAAGATAAGATTATAGGGTAGATTAAAACTCGTGAAAGTAGTCATATTCAGCCTTTATGTATATTAATTGTATAAAATACACGACCTACTTAAATCTGGTTAAGAAGATAGAGACCATTAACTCAAAGAAGAAGTCAAAAGAAAAGTCTTTTTAGTTGTTCTTATCTGCACATACTACCTGACCCTCGACTATGCAAACGGCGGCACATATGATACAGCTCGATTCCCAACGGAAAATTAAAGAGCTAGACATCACCGATTCGTGTTTGTGTCTGCATACAGAATTCGCCGTCATTTTACTAATGCGAAACTGAGGCGTAAAAGTGCACCTCTCAAATTCCAAGGCATTGGAGGGGGGACGACAGCAAAAAGGGATGGCGGAAAGAATATTGCGGTAGAACTTGCTTCGCAGCATAGAGCACATTAAAGGCGCAGTAGCAGTCAATGACCAAAACTCCAACCCTGCAGATGATAACAGTACGAATAAATTCTCTTGGGATAATGACAGCTCGCAGAATTGCAGAGCGGGATATGTCTTATCCAGTATGCCTCCAGTATTCCGCGCCAGATGCTACTGAACTGTGTAAAGCGCAGCGTAGAGTGTGGACAAGCTCTGCATGGTTCATGTGAAGAACGACGGGATTTAACTCACCAACAGCTTTGGCAACTCACCGTCGGCATCATTAACCTTCCAGAAATGGCTCGAGTTACATACCCTACGACATGTTTCCTATGATCAGCAACGAGGTGGTTCGACAATGCAAAGCTTCCGATGGCGTCGTTGACGACATCATCATGGATCTCAAGATATGTAATTTCATCACTCAAACTCTCTTTGCAAGCCGGGGCAAAACACCAGCACATGTCTAACGCCACCACAAATCGACACTCTGGATGCACTGCACCGTTCTATCGCAGACGTTCACGACACATGGATCTACCCCAACTTCGGACTCGGATTCGAAGCGCAAACGACAGGCTCTTTCCGCAACTTGGCACGAATGCCCCGAGTCTGTAGGGAACGCAGTACGTCGCGAACTACGTGCTCGATGATCCGACTGGGGATTAGCACACTTACAACTATAATTTAGTCCAAATCGCTGATGCAGAAAACCCAGGCAGGACCAACGGCAATGATTTCGACATTTCTCCGTTCCGTGCTCGTGGCGGAAAACTGCTGCACTACCGTGGACTTGCAGATGGACTTATCCCCTCGGGCGCCAGTGAGTTGCTATACAACAACTACCTGTATAAAATGAGGGAGAAATGATATAGCATTGGACGACTGGTGCCGTTTCTTCTTGGTTCCTGGGATGCAGCACTGCCAGGGCTCGATTGGAGACGCACCATGGTATATGGGCGGTGCGCAGACGCTTTATGACGTGGTTGGCGTGCCTGGGTTTGAGGATAAAGAGCATGACGCTTTGTTGGTATTGATGGTATGGGTTGAGAAAGAGGATGCGCCAGATTATATCGTCACTACTAAGTGGAAGAATGATGGCCCAACACAAGGAGTTGAGCGGCAGAGACCGATTTGTAAGTACCCCGCGCCGAAGCGATGTATACAATGTACATGGGAGCGTGAATGCGAGCGAGAGTTGGAGCTGTGTCGCCCATGCCCCTTAAGGGATGGTTTTCGGGATGTCCTTGGGCAATGTAAGAAGAAAAGGAGGAACTGGTCTGGGAAACGTGAAAGGATTGAAGCAGGAAAGTTGGTCTTTGGAAGATGTATCTAGATTTACCTCGAATTAAATGTACAGAAAGGGTGCGACTATAACCCAAAACAATGACAAGAGCAACAAAACGTTTGCAGCATAAAGGCGATTTGACTTGGACGTTGAACGCTTCTGTAGGGCTTCATGGGTGTTGGCGAAGTTGGAAGTTGGGGGCAGCCTGGAGGATCCACATCTCGCATTTATTGCAGCTGACCCCGCGTTGTTCACGTCAGTTGCCTGCCACACCCAGATCGCAAACTCCAAAGACGTGAAAATGGAAGAAGCTTCAGCTTGTCCATCCGGCACTGGCCGTGCATTGAAATATATTGACCAAATAAAGGTGCGATAATCTTGCTATGGCGCTCAGTACGGCGGTACTGTATCTGGCAAAGAGGACTCCCACTGACGCGTTTAACGCCTTCTAGGAACGCGTTCAGCGCGACGTCTACGAACAGTTCCTGGACATTCTGATGGCATACTCGAAACACGAAAAATCAGTTGAAGAGGTTCACCTTCAGGTCCAGTCACTTTTCAGCAACGATGCGGACCTCCTCGCCGGCTTCGAACAATTCCTCCCAAACGTCGCCACACCCACAAATGGCGATGAGGTGAAGACTGTTGAAGCTGCTAAGGATGAGACGAAGTGAGCTATTTGTGAGGGTGTATTTGGGATTGGGATATCTTCACTCGGTATTGGATCAATGCTGTGTGGTGAGAAGTTGTGGCTTTGGTTGCGGTGTTTGGAAGGGTTTGCGACACGTTTTTAGCGCCCTTGGCCTGTCCTCCAGAATATCGGCATCGACATGATTCAACAGACCTCTTCTAAAGTCACCGAATATTCAGAAATTGAAATTCTGCATCGAGGTTTTCATTGTAGTACAAGAACCATGACTTAGACTTAAGTTCAATCTGGATTGCAAGCAACAAAATGTCGAGTGAAGTGCTGTAGTCGACTGGAGCTCTTGGAACATAGCTGTTGAGATGAACATTTATGTATTGGACATACAAACAAAGCAATGATCCAAATAATCAAACCACAACCAGAGTGCTTCGAAATCCAATGAGATCGAGCAACAACCTAAAATTGTTTTCCCAGAACGCCCCCCACTCCAAGTCCCTTGGCCTGCCTTTTAGCTTTTCCATCCCTCTATAATCGCAAGACAACAATAAATTATTTACAACTACTCAGGGACAAACTTAATAGATGGTCTGCAATTTCGACCTCCTGTTCATCTCCTTGATAAGTGAGGTAAGTTTCCCCAAGTCCGCAGGCCGTCGTGGAATGTGGTGGCCGCCATCGAATTCCATCACGTTCGCTGAAGTCGGGTGATACACCTCCCGGTGAAGCATCTTGCTGCCTCCTAAGAAGGGGTCTTCCAAACCGTGGACGTGAATTGTTGGAATCTTAAGCTTCTGGCCAGTGAATGCGGTAACGAAATCCTCGCGGCAGGAACCGGAGAGGAGGATGCCGAATCGCAGATTGGCCCATCTGGCGTCGCGCCATTGAGCTTGGAGAAGAAGAAGCGATGCGACAATAGTGCCTTGGGAGAAACCCATCACGGCGACGATCTCGGATGTCTTGACACCATTTTTAGCGAGTGCGTTCTCCACATATCTGCTAAGGTCAGAAAGCTCAGCTGCTTTTGAGGATGCAGTTGAGTTGGTGGTGTCCTCGGAGAACCAGCTATAGTATGGGCCGGCGTCTTCGAAAATTGGGTAAACATCAGGGCCAGCTTCAGACTCATGTGGCGCGTCGACGAAGACAAATTTGTATTGTGCGCGAAGACTGTGACGGATGTTTCGTGTCTGGGCCTCGAAGATAGCGGCAGAGGTGCCGTGGCCATGGAGGCACAGGATGGTAGGGAGAGTGTAGTGCATATCGGAGGTCACTGCGTGAGGCATGATTCTGTTATTGTCTAATAATAATAACAAGAACGTTGAAGTGAGTGTAGATGTTGAAGACGAAAGAGATGAGAGATGCAGAGATGAACTAGAAATGGAGTGTAGGAAACAGGCTTCATCTATATCTTATTGAGATGTCTAGTTGTCCCATTAGAGAAAAAGGTCATCAAACGCTTCGTCTGATATGGAGTAAGAAGCTAAGCTTCCAGTACGGCCGATCGAGGAAGAGCTTTTGGAGTTCAGGAGTGACATATGGATCGCAGTACACTTCCAAAACCGGCATGTTCTCTCGTGCTTTGGTCGTTCTCCAGCTGGATAAATGTCTGAGGAATAAAGGAGGTGTTCCTGAGGGTCCTCCTCTACGGCCGACACGACGTGACAATTGACAAGCAAGGATATGATGAGCCTCCACACTTAAGGTTATAGCCTAGATCTGTTTCGAGCTACGCTTCTTATCTGACTTGGATTCTTCAACATCTGACTTCAGGAGAAATTCGGCGCAAGGGAATTTTCGCTTGCTGGGGTGAAAATTAAACGATTGGTGAAATAGACTTCACACCCAGAAATAGCTTCCACCAAGCTCCTTTGGGAGTTAGCGGCAGATCCCCTCTGACCATATTCTCGGGTAGATCTTAAGACCTGCCAACAACAAGCATCTGACGTTCCGAAAATACAGTTGAGCGGTTGAGCCTCAACGCTTCCTCCCTTATCTGACCAATCCTGCTACTGTGTATCAAAACATTTCTCAGCAAGGCTGTGAAACAAGCCAATTGTATACCCTGACCTTCCCGGAAGAGCAAGATGATTGGCCAGTCGTCAGATCAAAACACAGAAATTGTTCGGGCAGCCACCACCAGCCACAGTGTGGCCGGGCAAAGCTACCTTCGGTCAACGGTCACTCCATATCAACATAGACTGGCTTACATAACACGATCATGCTCACTCTCGCTTCAGGCTTCGGCGTTAGCATCCACCGATTGCTGCTGCTCCGGTTCCATCCTCCTGTCATCTTCCCGCTCTCTCCCATTCCGCCTGGGTTCCTCTCCCTCGCGCAGTCATGTTTCAAAGGTTCCACGCAGATCTACGCCCGTAGACTCCGTATTTTTGCCTCTTATTCCTTTTGACCGCTTCGTGCCCTCTTGAACCTGACGATATAAGATCTGGATGTCTTGGCTTTTCTGACAAACAGACCTCAACCAAACCAGCTCAACACTAAAATTAACGACAACATCTTCCCTCATTTTCTCCCGCTTCTAGTATCCCTAACTGCTTTTTAGAATATTAGTTCTGCTTCTCTCATCATCCATATCTCCTCTTGAGCAAATCCCTCACCCTTCCCAATTTCAGCAAAATGACTAACTCCGGTGAACGCACTCTCTATATTATCTCTCTCCTCATCTTTGGAGGTCTCTCATTACCAGCCCTCTTCGTCCTCTTCAGGCACGGCCGCCATGGTATCCTCGGTTGGTTCTACCTACAACTCCTCTGCTTCGTCCGGGTCATAGGAAGCATTGTGGAGCTCAGAGCCATATCCAACAACACTACGAACTCCACCGCCGTCGTCATCGTCAATGCTGTCGGACTTTCGCCATTGCTCCTTGCAGCTCTTGGAGTTATGCACGAAGCGTAAGTTTGCATCATGTTCTATCTTTTCTGTTCATTTTCTAACAAATCTACAGTCGACGAGCCCGCAACCCTAACCTCCGCAGGAAGCTCGAATGGTTCCTGAACATTAACTTCCATGTCGTCGTCACATTAGCCCTCATCATCAGCGTGATCGGTATCGTGAACGTTGAGAACAAGCATACCAAGCCTTCCGACTCGCACACTATCAAGATCGGTTTGGTGATTATGTTCCTGTGCTATACTACACTGTTTGCCTGGTCTTTGTACTCGCTACGAGGACACAAGTACACCGATCCTCTTTTCTATGCCAAGGGTTCAGCTGTACGTCCTTCTCCCTTTTTACCTCACTTCCAGATCCTTCTGTGAGCATGAACTAACAGATATTCTAGCTCCTCAAAGGAGTCATCGCTTCAATGCCATTCATCGGCTGCCGACTCATCTACGGTATCCTTTCATTCTGTCTCACAAACCCCTCATTCGGGAACTCATTGAGTTGGAAAATCTGCCTCGACGTTATCCCAGAGGTCCTTGTTACCACGGTCCTAGTCATTGTCGGTCTTCTCACCTGCAACATGTGGAGGGAGCGAAAGCCTGAGGGCAAGCTCGAGCAACAACAACCACCTTATCTCTCAGGCCAACAGCGCTACACCAACCAAGGCCAATCCTACTAATCGATACCCAATATGGTGCTTGGAGAAAAGCTCTGATACTAAATTCACGCAGTACATATAACGAGATTTTGATGTGATTGAATTTGCATTTGATTCGAACATCAAGTTTGTCGGGGAGAACATTGAATGTTTTCTTGATGATGGAGTCGGCATGGCGTTAGAAAATGGGATCTCATATTGGGAGAGATATTATTGGAGTACGAGCTTTTTCCTTTTTCCTCCTCAAATAAAACTACCTTGGCAACTCTCGAACGCTCTGTCACTCGCAAAGTCATGTGACCATAATTTCTTTTGGCTTCCTGTCTTCAAGTCCCTCCTTCATTTTTGTCTACAATATAGGGCTCCAGTCCCACCGATTCTTCATCCAGCACCAATGAATGACCTTCTTCGTTCCGATTTCGCGTTTGACAAGCTGACGAGAATCCATCACGTGATATACTCATCTGACATGCCATCATGTCAGACCTTTCTCTTCCTCCTGCTCAACGTTATCACAACGGATCCATACTCCATTGATTATTTCAGTTTCTGCCAGTGGCAGGTTATTAACCAAGGAGGTGCCTCTTGTGCTTCTTCTATTCAGCCGGCCGTGGTTTTGGGATGTGAGCCAAATTGGCGAGTTTCCAGGCAACACTCGCATCCCAGCGTTAGTACTCCGTACATAGGAGCACAAAACCACACCTATTTCCCCAGACTCTCGCCTTCATCAGAAGCTTGAAACGCCGTCACTTCTGTCAAGCCCAGACGAGGTTCTCATCCATATTCTCCAGAGTTGCGATGATTTCTGTGGACTTATCGCACTTGTATCAACATGCAAGCAACTCCACTCGATATGGACCACGAACGTGGGGAGTACCATACGGCACGTGGGAACCGAAACATCATCGCCTTCGATGCTGCTTTGATGGCGGGGGTTTCCTCCAATACTGGAAATTCCAGAATCTGAAATTGAACAGGTGCGCGAGACGGCTATCGTGAAGAAATCCTAGGAAGCCGGCGCACTGCCACCTGGTCCATTTCCCCTTCATAAATTGAGCGGAGCAGCCCACAGGGCAACCCTGCACGAACTACACGAAATTTTAAATTTGCAGCTCATGATGCGATGCATGGAACAAATGCTCATCCATTGGAAGAAACAGCCATCAGCCGATTTCTTCTTTCCGCCGCACTGCATCGATTTCGGATTCTTAGCAATTGATGAAGCCTGGAAAGAAAACTTCTATAGGACGATGCATAGGTCGGTTCTTGCAGGAATAGTATTCACCAGACGTACCAAGAGCCGTTCTTCAAGGCAGCTAAAGAAGCTCCGCCTGGATTCTTGGACCGGTGGAGAGCTGAACACATAAGAGCTTGCGGCGTTACTCTCAGCACACCTGCAAATACAAAAAAAAAAATAAGCGAATTGCAATCCCTCTTCAAAACTACTAACAACTCTTGCAAATAACATCCCAAAAATACAATTGGGATTTTTAATTGTGCGCTTGATACTTTTAAATAGTTCTTTTTTTTTTATAATTAAATTTGATCGAGTGGTCGTGGAGTTATAAGGCATTTTGTAAGCCGAGTTTGTGTGTTTTGCAAGCGTGCGGAGAGCAACGCCGCAAGCTCTTACATGTGCTTACTCTGGCAGATGCGCTGCATCTGCGACAATTCCCAGTCTACAACTTCGACGCGGATGGTGAAAGCGAGAAGGGGAAGTGGAGAGGTCGCGAATATCAGAATTTCCTTGGTCCGTTCGCAGAATGGTTCGTACAGGATGGTATAACGAGGGGAGAGAAGATCTACCCGGAGACAGCGAAGAGCGACATCACCATTGCTCTGCTCAACGCCATAGGCGGTGTTGTGCGCCTTGTAGCTGCATACGAACATTTGTCTAGTAAGATCATCAATGGAGATAGAAAGTACTTGAACAAGCAATGGGGCGGTGCAGACTCAGAGCGTACGATACAAGGTAGGGTTCGAAAGGTTGAGCTTGTTTTGTTTGGCGCTTTCCACTTAGAAGAAATTACCATGCCACCATGGTCGAGGATACGTCCAAGCTCTTCCTCATCGCAAATCTATTCATCGAGGTATTAGGAGACGAGCATCAGACAAAGAAAGTAGCTATCAACCAAGATCTTGAGACGCTCGCGAGAGGGTTCCAAAATGACGAATACTACAGAGGCTGGCCCGCACCTCCTGGTATCTTACAACTCTTTTGCTTCATCCTCCGAAAACATTTCAAACTCAAATTTTCAGACTTGGCTTTGTTGCTTGGAAAGAGCGGCCGTATTTGTCTCTTGCAGAGCCTCGAATATTCTCTAATGACCCGTGTGACAATGGTGTATTGCAAGGATATGGAGAGGGGTTGGAAAATATTTTTAGAGACGATGGGGGATTTATCACTTAATTCCCAAACGTAATATTGAATATCATCACCTGCTTCGTCGATGGCTTCAATCCCGCGGGTGACATCGCAGACCAACTCGGTCCAGCCTGCCTTGATGCTTTCCCTCATAATCTCATAACTTAGCTTGAGTCTTCATCTCGTTCTGCTTGGAAGTGAAGCTGCGTATGGGTGGCCGAGAGACGATGAGCCTGGCGAGCGAAATGGAAGCTTCGTGGCTCAGGTTCGTTCAAGTGTCACCAAGTGAAATTGCGAAACTTTCGAGGAGAATTTTTGCATTGAGAGAAGACGCATTTATGATCAACATATTTGAAAGGCTAGTCACATGGGGAGTCTCTCTTAGTCGAAAATGTCGAATAGTCGGACGTTGAGCGAGGGACTGCGAAAAAGGCGACAATGACGACGCGGACAGCTAGGTTGAAAAAAAAGAAAAGAAATTAGCAAGCTCCCTCCCAAACTCAAAACAAAACGAAATTCAGTAAAAAAAACCAACGTATCCCCGCACAATTCGAACAGGGACGCAACATCAAGCCTAAGCACACCATAAACAAAGCACACAAGCTGGCAGATGGCTTGACGACTCAGAAAGGACATGCTTTTCGCACTAGGTTTATACAAGTCGAGGGAATTGGCCTTCATGATCTTAATACTAGGGTCTAGTTTCCCCAAATCTTTCTTTTGGGCGCTGCTGGTGCGACGATAGCGGGCGTGTGGGATGCTGGTTTGATCGGATGAGATGTGGAGGGTGGGTGATGGATTGAGGAGAGGAGGATAGAGGTGGAATACTGACATTGAGATTGACGTATTTGCGATGAAGAAAGAAGGAGTGGTGGTTATTGCGATGCGTCGTGGGAGTCCCGGTTAAGTGAAGTTGGGAAGGAACGCGCGACCAGGTCAACTGGTGTCGAAATGCTCTGCGAGACTGGTAGACGGCTTGTGGAGAAGATTAGTGGCGTTGATGCGACAAATAGAAGTTTAAATCAAGTTCGCGATGACTGAAAAATTTGAATGAAGGAAGGTAGAAGAAAGATGACGCGAAAGTTGGGAGCTCAAATAACTGTATGATGCAGGGTTTGGTCGTTGAGGAATGTGGGGTTTCCGGATCGGGAATTGGCGACCCGAAAGGGAAGTGACGACCATCGTCCCCAGCATTTCCCTTGCCATAAAACGTGAATTTTTTGAGTTGTATAATAACCTGCAAAAGAGAAGTAGGAGTGACATGTGTTTGAAATAAATGTCCGGGATGTTCTAGCTTGTTCTCGCGATTCATCACTCAAAATCCAGCCTCACAATTCCTAACTAGCAAGCTGTGGACTTGAGAGAGCTGCCTTCATTTGCGCAATAATAAATTCAATTTCAGACCTTGGAAGTAATTAAGAAATTTAAATCACTAAATACAGCAAAGACAGACCGAAACAAAACATCAGACTTGGGAGAAAATTCAGATCATCTCTCCCCTCTTCCATGCTCACCAACTTCTAGCTTTCCACGCGCACACCTTCCATCTTTTGACAACAATCTCGAAATCTCAATGAGCTCCTAACACGCACTTCCCAGCCTTCTTATATCCCAAGTCTCCATGCTTCTTCCACTAAAACCACGACCTTGGCTCCTGGAACATCCGGGGACATGGCAGAGATGAAGACGTCGATTGATCCCGTGCACACTAGAGGCATGACGGATTCGATCTCTGTCACACGTGAACGTTGTCATGCAATGTGTGCAAGGGAAGCGACCAGTCACGGAGTTCGGAACCTGAGCTGAAACGACAATGGGGGCGGGTAGAGGTTGAGAGTTGTGGTTCTGGCCGGTATTCATGTCCATGCTGGAAGCATAGGCAGAGTTTAGAGACATGAAGCCGTGTTCAAATTCCTGGTCGCTTCCTTCGGTTTGAAATGCCCCATGCTGTGTTGAATACACGTTTGTGAAAGAGCTCATGTCTTCGTAGCCAGTGGTGTTGAAGCCATCTTCGGATGAAGTTGACGGCATAATGTCGACAGCATTATTTCCGTAAGCTTGACCAAAACAGCCCCGTCGAACATATCGGTATTGAAGTTGATCAAATCAGATCGGAATCTAATGGCGCTTTCGTCGTTGCGAAATCTCATATGAGAACCTATCTGAGAAAGAGAGTTGAAGTTATTGTTAGAAGTTGCATGGCGACAGACCGGAGGTAGATTGGCGATGGGATATGTGAAGGAATCGAAGTCCGAAGAATGCCCTTTGTAGTACTCTCCGAATTGATGCTGAGGCTGTAGTGGACCATTGTCGAAGACGGGGTTGTTCAATGTATTTGATTCAGCGAGCTTGTATGAAGCACTGTTGACATCTGGACTCGCAACACCAGATGCTTGATAATTCGGAAGATTGAAAGTGTTATTGAATACAGCATTACTATTAGCAAGCCGTGGAGCCGTCCATCCTGTCTGGGGCCCCGTGAAATCTGGAAGAGGGGTGGGCTGGCGAACTGAAGTGCCATACTCAGAATTTGGGCAACCGAGGTAACTAGCTGGGACAAAAGCGGAGGGGCTTTGCGGGGAATACAGAAAGGCCAAGCCGAGGCCAGGATAGTGTCCTTCATCTCCAGTGTAGAGATCTGAAGCACTGTGGCTTGAGTAGTCGAGAGTTTTTGGCCCCTGAGGCTCGGGCCTCATACACTGTGCGTCGGCGGCTTCTGTACCGACAGCGGGACGTGGAATAGTCCGATTGAATTGCACCGGATCCCGTAAGGCTGTATTGTGGTATCTTCGCCCCAAATCCAGCCTTGTCAGAATGATGGTAAAAAAAAAACTTACCCAACCTCAGCTCCACTAAAGCCCTTGGCGGAGCCCAGTGGGTGACTGAAGGCAGGTGAAGTATCCATCTGGTTGGCCAAAGTCTCTTTTCGGCGCTGTTGTTGCATGATGAAGGTTCGTCGGGCGTTGGACGCTAAGGGCCAAGGGGCCACCTATCGCAAGGTAGGGAAAATCGAGGCTGTTGACAGAGTGGTGTGCTGCGAGAAATTGGCAGCAGAAAGACCAAATTTAAGCGCGAAAAGCGAGGAAAAGGGTAGAAATGAAGTTGAAGGGAGAACGCCAGTCTTATCTTTCTATGCACCCATGTCAAACCAAAGCACGGTAGTGCCCCATCACAGCCCTTGTCTAACGAGCTTCTTGTGTATCGGACTTCTAGGCACCAATGCAATGCCTCTGATAAAATAATGCGCTTTTCTGCCCAGCGAACGCCATCCCTCGTTCCGGTGTTCTCCGCGGCTCACCGTGAGTGAACTACCACTCGCCTTGCCTCACCACCTACATCCCAGGTCCCTCAAGAAGCTACTGATCCAAACCATCCAGCTCCACCAATCTAACCACACAATCCACAACCTCATTCCCCACCTCTACACCCGGATCATCAATCTTCTTCTGCAAAACATCATCTAGCATCCCCCTCAACCTACTAACCAAGACCCCAATGCGCGCCCACCCCCTCAACCTCAGCCACCCATCAACAACCAATCCCCTCCCCATCGTATCCAGCACAATTGGGCCCGAAAACAACAACGCTGTATAAGCATTAAATGGCGTCAAATCCCGGATAAAGACTTTGCTTGTAGCCATCTTATTGAAATAACTCATATAAACCGCGTTTCCCGGGAAGCCCTGTGCATCGAAGACAGTACTCGATGGGTGTACGAACACGCGTCCGTTCTCTTGGTTGAAGTATTTTATGGTCTTAGCTTCGGGATCCAATTCCACGGCGCCGGAGATTGAAGGCGCGAATTTCTTGTCGGGAAAATCGATGCGTGCTAGTTGGGGATTGAAGGCGCCGGCGATGAGGGAGCGGAGCAGGGCGTCGTTGCGTGCGTTTCTGTTGAGGGAAGTGAACGAGGGAGAGGTGGGTGGTGGGATGAAGGATAGTTCACGGAGGGAGAAGAGGTATTGGGTGCGGTTGGAGCAGATGTCGGATAGAGTTTGGTAGTTTAGGAAGTTGGCTGTGCACCAGGTGCGTATTTCGCCTTGGCGGATACTAGGGGCTGTTAGTATGATGGATTGGGGAGGGGGCTATAAGGGGAGGATACCGATTGCTCATCATCTCGTCCCATTGTTCGAAAGCTCTTAGATCACCGATCAAGTCTCCTTGGTTGCGAGCGAACTTTGCTCTCGCGGCCTTTGACTCGTCTCGCTTCTCTTGAGGACTCACGAATGGAGATTTTACTGTGAGAATAGCAGCAATGCTTACGCAAGCATCGAGACATCCAAACATAGCTCCATAAACCATAAGCTTTCCACACCGCAAGTCTGCCGGAATCATAGATAGATGTCTGCCAAGTGCCGTAAGGTCCTCGCCGTCAAGTGCACCCATTCTCCCGAGTAAATTCATCGCACCGTCAACTGCGATACTCTCGGGTGGAGTCAACGCACTTGCCAAGAAGTTACCGACTTCCTTGATGCCCATAGCGCGCACAGACAAACAAAGTTGTTCCAATGGCACCCGTCTGATCTCAGGCTCAGGTCGTTCCATCATTTTGGAAATCTCAGTGTTTCGAGTGTATAGCTTGTAGCATTTACCAGCTTGCACACGACCCGCTCGACCTCGTCTTTGCTTACATGCCGCTCTTGATGCCCAAACCTCTTCGAGTTTGCGCATGTTATTTTGTGGATCGTAGCTGGTTTCTTTCACGCGACCAGTATCGATGACTGCCACAATGTCGTCAATTGTGATTGAAGTTTCGGCGACATTGGTTGCTACAATGACTTTTCGTTTCCCCGCCGGAGCGTGAGGGAATACACGGCGTTGTTCTGAAGATTGCAGAGAGGCGTGTAAGGGAAGAGCGTGGAGGTTGGGTATAGAGCGGAGATAGTCTATGGTACGGTTAATCTCTACCACACCAGGTAAAAATATGAGTATTCCTCCATCTTGTTTAGCGTGTGTGAGTTCGGCATCGATTTCTTTGACGGTTTGGGCGATGAGATCGTAATTGATGCCCATTCCAATGCTTTGGATTGCGGCAGCAACGTCCGAGTCCATGCCAACGGTGTCGTCGTCCTCATCATTCGGTCTTCCATTGCGACCGGCGTTGAATCCAGTCATCCGAATGACATCGTCGAGATAGTAGTCTTCAACGGGATATGTTCGACCGCTGATCTCGACTTTGCCAACATTCCCATTACCTTTGAAGTATTCCTCGAACACACCAGCATCGAGCGTAGCACTCATAAGGATGAGCTTCAAATCTTTTCGCTTTCCCAGGACATCTCTGAGAAGAACGAGCAGAAAATCGGTGTCCAGGCTTCGCTCGTGAACTTCATCAATGATCACGTGGCTGATATCCGCCAGAGAGGCCACCACATCATCGCTGCTTCCTCCCGAAGTTTGGAGTCTTCGGAGTAGCACACCAGTGGTGACAAACGCGATCTTCGTGTTCGAAGTCGTTTTCGACTCGCCTCTGATGATGTAGCCGATTTCTTCGCCCACGGGAGAGCAGCGTTCGTCGCTGACACGATCTGCGAGGCCAAGAGCTGAGATTCTTCGAGGTTGGGTACAGCTGGATGTGTCAGCAATCAGTATGATTCAGAGTATGGAAAAGGGGGAGCTTACATAATCTTCGTGCAGTCGCCCAAAGCTTGTTGATACAAGTCATCAAGAATGAACTGGGCTGACTGCGTAGACTTACCTGAACCCGTCTCGCCAGATATGATTGTGACTTGATGAGAGTTCACTATGTCAATGATAGTCTCCCTCATCTCCCAAGCTGGCAAAGACCTTCGCTGCTGCAATCTCGACTGCATTTTGGGATTGGTTTGCCGTCTCGTCCAATCCTCTTTACTCTTCGGATTTGGACTCCACTTGATTGGTCTCGGATGTCTCGAGATTTGTTGTCTCTTCCGGCGAACCGGTTGCACTTCGCTGACTGTAGAAGCCGCTCCGGAGACTTCTCGCAACTTTCCGGGCTTCTCAACTATACTGTAGAAGTTTTGCTCCAACCAATCTATAAGAAAGAACAGCATTTGCTCGCCAAGCAGATTATCCGAGGCATGAATCAACGCCTGCTTCATCATACTCAAGCGTATATGTGCCGGTAAAGTGGCATGAACTGAAATGACAGGCACCTTCTGCGGATATTCAGGAGTTCTTCTGAATTGAATGACAGGCTCTTCGACAGGGGCATTTCGTCCTCGATTTGCTGGTTTCAAAATAACTCTGCAAACATCTTTCGACGGTCTCGAATATTTCTCACCAAACACAGCATGAATACTGGTCATTTCTTCTTCCCAGATACTTTCCGAAGATTCGTTCGAATCTTCGCTAGCCCATGATTCTTTGGTCTCGTGGATTGGGACATCTTGCCCACTCGATAGGAGAATCTGCTGCAAAGCCTCTGCAGCTTTTCCCTCGTCATTGTGTGCATCGAACATTTGCTTGCAGAGATCATGGGCATACCCAGCCTCAGCAAGACGTTTGATAGCACCCTCTCTTTTCAGATCGCTGCTTGCCATGCTGATACCTGCGACATAGCCTTCTGGTAATGCCCATCGGGGTAGGTCATCTTCAGGAACGTGGATGAGTAACCATTCCAGAGTTTCCTCTCGATCCTTGCACTCCTCCACCGCTTCTTGGATGTGACTTTCGCGGAAACCTAGGCCCTTAAATTCGTTTACAATATAATGCTTTTGGAACTCGGACATCTTCACGTCGTTAGGATTCCAAATAGCATGCTTCCGTATTAAATCCTCCACATTCGCTCGTGTCCGTTTGCCCATCTCGATTTTTGGAGCTCGTACCCAGCCTCTGTCAAGATTGGGTACGCTGGAATTCGTAGTACCACCAGCCCCATTGCTCCGCAGAGCCAGATTCGCAGAACCAGGTCCCCCAGGAGTATTCGCCGCCTTCTCCTTGGCTTGTTCACGTTCTTTGCGCTTTTTCTCCATCAGAACTTTCGCCTCTTCCCGCTCACGAAGAGCCGCGAAAGGATCACCTTCGTACATCCAGCCCTTCCCTTCTTTGATATCTTCCTTCTTCAAAACCTCGAATTCGCCCTTCCATAAATCTCGGTAATCTGGGGGCATCATCATATGTATATTTCGCATACTGCAGACCCTAAACAGAGCATATGTGGCAGCAAAATGTCGAGCTTCGAGAGCGGTAGGTTTCATAGCGAGGTGTTTGTGCGAAGGAGGTAGCTTGAATGGAGCGAGGGTAACGAGTTCTTGTGTCTTGGGGTTCTTCGATTTGAGGATTACCATAGAGGAAAATCCTTCCGGAGTCTTGGACTGTACGCAGTAGATCCGGGTTAGCCACATAGCTCAA
Source organism: Gamarada debralockiae (assembly GCA_002803225.1). Lineage (NCBI taxonomy): Eukaryota > Fungi > Ascomycota > Leotiomycetes > Helotiales > Hyphodiscaceae > Gamarada > Gamarada debralockiae. The sequence continues at coordinate 9,023 of NXFV01000981.1, read as the reverse complement.
GAATTGGCATATACTTACCATTGTATATTCCGGCTTCTCCCACTTCTGCTTCTGGCAATGCTCAGATAGCATATTGACTGGCAACTTCCCCGTCCACGACGCGCCTCCAATCAATTTCTTGACATCGGGTCTCTTGGGGGCCTCACCAGCCAGCGCAGGCCCATCTTGGCTCGAGGACCCGGCCGCAGATGACCCTGCAGATTTCTTGGGCTTGGGATCTTTGTCGGAGTTCGAGAATACGATGAAGCTGTCGTCTCCGGTGGTCGTGGCTGGGGAGGGTTTCTTGGCACCGCCTCCTCCACCAGGCTTACCTCCCTTTGCTTGCGGTTTCTTGACCATCTTCGGCCAGATCAAGATGTATCGAATGGTGATCCATGTAAGAATGGTACTTGGAAGTAAGCAAATTGGACGTCGCGGAGGTCTGTGATCGCAGAGAACTCCAAGGGCGGGTCAAGACAAGGCTGATGGCTCGCTAAAATTTTGGTGAATCGCGCGTCATCCGCTGGGGGTGAGATGCCGAAGAAATTCTTCGTTTAAGATCCCGAGATTCCTTATTCTCACCGACAGAAGAAGGCAACGCTGAATAGCAACGAGGCACATTTCATCCCGTCGTCCACTTAAGCGACATCGGGTATCCCGTCGTCGCTTACCTCTGCTGCTCCTCCTCAAACACCGACTCGTCTCCGAGAGAATCCACGTCCAAGGGCACAGGAATCATATTGAAGTCAATAAAGATGCCGGAATCAACTCCAGAACTTCACTCATTAGTCAGCGCACTGTGGAATTATGGGAATTCTAGTATGGACGACCAACAGGATATCTATATCTATATAGACTTGCCCGGGTGATGGCTCTCAGCCTCAGGTCTGACAAAACCCAAGTGAGGGTGTTCCGTTGAAGTGACGTTTGAACTGCCTTCCAAGAACTATTTACCTCCAGTCTTCTCCTACTCTGAAGCAAAATAGTCTCAAAGTATTTCATTATTCGTGCTGGTATTAACATAACATCACACACACCTCAAGTCAATTCAATGCAAAGAGAGGGAGTAGAGAGGAATGTTGACAATTCTGGTCCTGGTGTCCAAGATGAAGCCACACTGGGTCAGGATTCAGGGGTCCGTGATGATGCACCAATGCTGTTCGAGTTCGTAACGAACGATGGAAATAATCGAAGCCAAATCCGGAGGCATGCTATGAGAGAATCCTGGAGGCAACGACAACGCGGCCGGTCGAACTCCCCAGTCACTCGAACACCACCCAGAACTCGTGAAATCCTACCGAGAGCGACACATACGCGCCAAAGCAGCTCGAGCACCAGAATGGAGAGAGAAGGCGCTGAATCTCCGGATGTTGAGATGGAGGAAGATGTGAGAAGAAGGTCTGATCATCTTTACTCGAGTGGAGACGAAGAGCTGGTGACTTGGGCAATTGATCTCAAGGCTGCCAAAGAAGAGCCCGTCTTCATACCCGACAGTATATTTGTTGACCTTCGACATACAATGGCACCCACGTCAGAACCAAGCAATCCTTCTACAATGTGGGTGCTTTCTAATATACCGACCTGCTCAGTTCAGCGGCCAAGTCCGTATCAGTCAATTGGTGATGCAGAAATTGACCCTTTCAACAGTATAAGACTCTCTCGCGAAGACAAAGAGCTACTGCACCATTGTAAGCCACCGATACTGTGTTCATCTCAAGAAGCATGGCTAATTAATAGGGGTTCATACCTATGCACTCCAAGCTTTCGGTGCTCCCACTGACCCAGTCTTTGACCCGATTCGAAATCTCTACGTTGCACTCGATTTAGCCCAGCCCGCATTCGTCCATGCAAGTTTGGCACACTCTGCAAGCCACATAGCTTTTCTTCGCCAAGAACGAAGCAACTCGATCCCAGCCATCACCCACAAAATGGCTTCGATACAAATGATCAACCAATCACTCAATGATCCCGTCAAAGCCATCAGCGATGAGACCTTTTCCGCCGTCTGCAGATTACTGACCTTTGAAGTAAGTGGTATCCTTCCAAGAACCCTTTCCCGTGATTTGGAATCAACTTATTAACTGGCTTTACCCTTCGCAGAGATATTGGGGCACTGAAGCTGCATGGAAACTACATCGGAAAGGTCTGATCCAAATGATCAAAAAGAGGGGAGGTCTCTCCACATTTCAATCAAACTGGAAACTAGAATTGCGAGTCCATTTGTAAGTAGATCTTAGTTCTTACTTCCCTTGTAACTACAATTAACGCTAATTCGGGCTAGAATTTCGCTCATGCCAAAACCACGCTGGAACAAGCCCGCCTTTGCATCAAGTCAGTCTTTGGAAAATATACCAGTGCCTGAAACTTCGTTCGACGTGCTACAAGACTACGAAATACCACATTCCAACTTCGTGAGTTTCTTTTCGGAAATCACAACGATTAGCCAAGAAACAGCAAACCAATACCCTGCGATTGCAAGAGCTGTCAGTTTCCTTCGCTTACCACCAAACAAACCGGGACAGGAGGTAGCACGTCTCATCTGTCTCTTCTACATTGCGGTTATTCTCAAGCATGCCCATCGGTCGGACTACGATTTGTCCTGGTTGAACGATTCCCTTGCGATGACAGAACAGACCTGGAGCAACTCTGTCGAGTCTCTCAGATGGTTATTGCTTCAAGGGATGGGACGAGGGCCGGAAGTTCCGGAAAGCCTGGTGCGAACGGAAAAGTTGGCGGAGTTAGCAAGGCTGTTAAAGGAAAATCCCTGGATACGCATGGAAGATCGATATTTGAAGCTTCTGCTTGATGGCAACGCGAACGGAATTGAGAATGCGCCTTGGAACAGCAATATCTTCGAAGGCGATAGCGATGACGACTAGTTGCCACATTCCAGATGGAAGTGGATGAGCTACATATTCGATGCCCCACAAAATGTCACTGGTGTCTATTGAATATGTGTAAGCTTGCACTCACTTGTCGCATCGGTTTTAGACTGCGGGGAAAGCGAGCAGTTTCTACTGCAACGTATATTCGTCAGTCTGCCCTCTCCTTGTTTTCTCGTCTTGCCTCTCTATGTGAGAAATTTTAAGTACTGCAAGATTAACATTCCTTCGCAGTAGAGTTTAGATTCTTACCTCCAGAACCGTACTCCGAAGCCTTTCAAATCACAAATACTCCGTCGCTTAGCAGATCTCAAACTCGGCATTGGTTACCACCACACCATTCTCGTCACCATCCCGAACATCACACCATCCGCCCTCACCGCCAACACCCTCCCTTCTAATCTTACCCAACACCATCAACAGCCCCTCATACCGTCTCCGCAATTCCATATATTGACATTCAAGATCTTGCACGTATTTTTCTTTCCGCTTCCGGAACGCTCTTTGCGACGCCCGATTGCGTTCGCGTCGTCGCTGCAAATCGTCAATCATCCTTCCCTCAAAGCTCATTCAAAATCCATTATAACTTGAAAACAAGAGTGGGCAAACTACCTCGAGTTTCCTCTCTTCCTTCCACGGATCGCTCGCCTTTCCACCACAATGGAAAATCCCAGCTTCGGATCGCATATCCGCCAGCCCAGGAAAGGATCCGCTGCTCTGACTCCCTGGCGTCTCGGAGTCAGGCGAGGAGGGAAGGGATGGGAAATATGTTTCGAGTGGGTAGAGCGGAGGCATGTACTGCTTTCCCACAAGCGTATCAGCTTCCTCTCCGGCATCTCCTAATCAAAATGAATGGCCGATTTACCTGGTTGCTGCTCTCCAGTAGTTGGGTCATGTTTTCTGGTTGAACGAAATTGAAGAAGTTGTTCTCATCCCAGGAGCTTGACAAGGATGTTCCGGTGCTCAACAGGTTCCCACTCTCTCGATGGTCATGATGGGCAAGTTCACCAAATGCAGGGAGTTCCCAATGACTTGGCAGCTGGTTTAGTTCTGGGATAGCGTCTTCGAAATAAGCTGTTCGATCCGCCGCAGATGTAATTGAAGTCTGCTGAGGTGTGGGAAGGGAGAGCTCATCAGCGCCATCATTGATGTTGTTCACCCTCCTGGAGTCGTTGAAGCGATTCATAGCTTTAACCATCTTGCACAGCGAAGTAATTTCAAACTACGAAACTGAGTTCACGAAAGAGATACGATAGGGGCAAAGTTAGATAAGAGAGAAAATATAAATAATAAAAAAAAATTAAAAAAATACAATTCAAAGCTTCGAAACCCAAGATAACAAGGACTCCACTTTGTTTACCTACCTCCCATCTTCCTCGGTACCAATGACCCCATCCCCTGACGCCTTTGACATCACGAACTAGGATCCCCTCCCATCCTCACAGTTTAACATGCCCTGGAATTGTCCGAAGAGTTGGACCCGTCGGCGGACGGTCGTAAGGTATGCCCCCTTCGTCAATTAACAAATTTGTGTGCCCTTCGTTTTTCAATTGGTCGTCTTAAAAGCAATGGAGAGTTGAGCAGGTGATTTGCCAAGTACAACTGCCGTAAGCAGTCTAGGTGGAATACGCGAGAGTACACATGCCGAAAAGGGCGATTTGGAATCAAGCGAGGCAGTGGTTCTTCAGCCTCATGGAAACGTCAGCAACTATTCCCGCAATTCCCATACGAAAGTAATTTTCAGGCTTATAGATACAGATTTTGATTGGAGGCTGAAAGGAGAGTGCGGGGAGCTCGGCAATTCATGCTGATTAGTATTTGCTTATGTACATATCTGATCCTGGACAGCTGGTCCATTGGTTCGGGTTTCCTGGCGATCGAAAGAAATATGATAGCTGTTAGCGAGGGGGACTATCTGGCGGTCAATTCGTAAGGCACTACAGGTTCGTGGTCGCCACGTTTGGAGAGATCAGAGATCTTGGAATGATAGTGAGATCGACGAGAAAAAGTTCGAGGGAAGGTATGGAGACTCCAAAAGCAGGTATGACGAGTGCCAATACCAACCAGGGATGCCGCGGGGTACTGGCAGTCCCGGGGCTTGTTGATGGGGGCTAGGATTCCCCTTCCCGGCAGATTGCGGATCGTCGTTGAAGGACGATGAGGATTGACCATGGCCAATCTAACCCTGAGGACTGGTGTGGTTTCTTAAGGAGGGACAATCTCATTTCTTTGAAGACTATAATATGCGACGTTGTTCATTGGAAGTCGATGCAAGATCGCGAAGAATGAGACGGGAAATCGACGAAAGACTGCAAAGTCGATGAAGACCCTCAGAGCTCTTCGAGCAGCCGAAATCTCAAGTGAGAGACCGTATGCTGGACTGTATCATACAAATTTGATAGGATTTTAGATAGAAAGATGTTGGGCAGAAGATCTTTGAGTTGAATTCGGGAATCATTGCTCCCGATTCGCCTGAGATAGCCAAGTTCCACTCCTGAGCAGAAGCCGTCTATGAGGAACCTGACATGGCTATGTAGCACGCCTTCGTATGTGTCGCAAGCACCAGAGAATTCACATTTTGCCGCAGCCAGAGTCCATTAACTGAGCTTCAAAGGAGCGAGTGTTGTCTTGCACTCATTGCGATCTCGTGAGTGAGTCGACAAACCACCAGTTCAGAAGTAGAACTCATCTATCAAGAAAGCCAACGAGTAAGCTGGCCGCAAGAAGGCCGGCAAACCTGAAACGTCCAAGCCTGCCAGCAAAGAGTCGAGAGACTTCCCTCAATCCTCGAAGAAGCCGCGGGAGTAACAAAGGCGGCACAACCGGGGCAAAGAATGTGAAATGACAGAGACCCGGTGCTTGAGGCGTTGGATATCCCTATGCCAAACGACCATGATGACGTCACAATAGAGAGACGAGCAACAAGATTAAAGGTAGCGACGGTGATAATGACGGAAACAATGATTTCAAAGAGGTAGGACTCTCCCTAATACAAAATTTCCAGATGAAACTGGAGCGTCAGCGTCGAGGTCAGGAGACTCGTCATTAAGGTGTCTGAAGTGGGTAGAAACGCCTTCAGCAGAATGGACCCATTCTGAAAAATGTACTCTGGATGGTCGAAAGGTCAAGAAACGAGATCTCACGCCGAGAACAATTTTAATATATGGGCGGGATACAATAATTTCAGGGGCCAACTTGGCTCTTTGCACTGTAGAGGACAAACGAAAGGGGCAACCCCAAGAACATCAGGGTATTGAAAAGCATCAATCAATAAACAAAGAAAAAAAAAGTCAGTTGGGCAGTCAGAAAGACAAGGGCCTTTAAAATCGATAAAATAAATGACGAAACTGAATGAGATGTTGGAAGAAACTTGGCTTCGCTTACAAAACCGTCGCGTCCTTCCTCGCCGACTCGTCTTCCAACTGTCTCAAGCCCACAACCAAGAACCATCATTGCCCAGCTGCATCTCAAAAGGCTTGGGTATATCGCATTCAGCGAAAGCAAAGCTTCTAGCCGCCATGAACTCTCAAGATGCCATCACAGAAGACGAGATCGCGGGCACGGCACAACCAGCCTTGCCATCAGCCTCGTCATCACAACCTCGCAACGCATGTATCTTTCCCCTGGCCCTTTCCTCCTCCGTCGCCTTCTCCACCACGGTACTAACTACTCGTCAATAGTCTCGGAGATGATGTCTGCGAAACGAAAAGCATCTGAACCACCACCACCGATATCGAAACGATCATCATCCAAGCCCTCCTTCGCTGGCCGCGAAGGCCGCGACGGCCTCGGCCCATATATACTCTCCCCTCAGAAATACCCCGCCTCCACGGTGATATACTACAACGATTCTGTGGTCGCGATAAATGACTTGTACCCTAAGTCCAGCGTACACTGCCTCATCCTACCGCGATCCGAGAAACACACCCATCTTCATCCATTCGAAGCATTCGAAGACGCCGAATTCCTAGCTACAGTACGCGTCGAGGCCAAGAAGCTGAAGACCTTAGTTGCGAAGGAACTACAACGGAAATACGGACCATTCTCCAAACAGGATGAAGCGCGGGAGGCAGTGTTGAATGGGAAAGTCGACGCAGACGAATTGCCCGTAGGGCGGGATTGGGAAAAGGAAGTCAAAGTGGGCATACACGCGCATCCCTCGATGAACCACCTACATATCCATGTCATAAGTGTGGATCGACATTCGGAGTGTCTCAAGCACAGAAAACATTACAACAGTTTTGCAACACCGTTCTTTATTGATTTGGATGATTTCCCGCTGGCAGAGGATGATGTGCGTAGACATCCGGGCAAGGAGGGATATTTACAAGGTGATATGAAGTGTTGGCGGTGCGGAAGGAATTTTGGAAATCGCTTTTCGAGGCTGAAGGAGCATTTGGAGATGGAGTTTGAAGAGTGGAAGAAGGAATAGTGGGCGGGGGAGGAAAGACGGCATATTGCGGCTGGGAATAGGGATATTTGGGTAGACGAGGTACGTTCATGTTACTTTTGCAGCGATTCTTGAAATGAGCCCTGGTTTTGCGATCTTCAGGATCAGAAGTTGTCTCGTCGAATCGTTGACTTGATTATGAAGGAACAAGTCCAAACGGGACTGCCCAAGTTAGTAGTCACCTTGTTTCCATCTTAACAATTTGCTAGATTGCAATGTCTCGTTTTTGCTCTTTCTACGCCAATTCCATAATTTTCTTCCTTGTTGGAGGCTTCAACAGAAAGCTTCGTATCTCTCATCTATCTTTGTGACTAGAGGCTATCTGTTCCGACCACATAAAAGTCCTCAGATCCTCCTGTCCAGTACAACGCAAGAACATATTGCTCAGTAAGCCGGCGCGCTGCCTACGTCTTGGATCGCCTAGAAATGGCTAGCGTGCGAGGGACTTGGAACTGGTAATGTATATCAGCGCCAAGGGTCTTGGCTTGTACATGTCTGGCAAGTGAGCTTCACTAGGTAACGTTTTCAATCTCGAGACAGAGGCTATCGGCATCGACAGTGAGAAACGGAGCAACGATGTTAATGAAGTCGTGGCTGACGCGGGAAAACAACCACTTATATCATTATTGCCCTGTCTGAGTCAAGGTCGAAGGCTTCTGGGTTTAGCAACTCGTCAAAATCGGAGCAACGACTTAATGGTAGACTTCGCTGCAGCTCCAATCTTCACTCCAGTTCTTCCTCTGTTGCATTGGTTCAGTGCTACGAAGGTTCCTATCCTGTCTTTGAGCTTTGTAGACCTCTCCAGCCGGGTACAGCTGAAGTCCACGATACACTCGAACAAGTGTCAAGGTGCAAGCCGACTCATGATTCCTAGCAGTGGCTATAGGGTCCGCGTACGTAAAAGCTCACAATCAGCCAAAATCTCTCGTCAAGTAAAGGAAAACACAAGACACTCAAAACGAAGGAACTTGTCGCTTGCTTTCCAGGTAAGATATTGTGCCACTGTTCTCTTCCTCTTTTTTCTTCACCTTTTTTCAATACAGTTTTCCTGATCCAGGATTGTTTCCTCGAAGCTCCGATCCTAGAGACGGACTCGACGATGAAAAGTGCAGCGACGACGAATTAAGTACTCGACAACAGGGGAATACCTCCCTGGTTTCCTTGGTAGAATGGGGGGAGCCAAAATTTGCTTAACAAATCAAGTAACGAAGAATATTTGTACTAGCAAACTTCCTTACCTACGCCTACTCTCTCCGTCATGGAATAATGTGCTGCATCAAGAATGTTTCCGATGTGAAAGTAAAAAAATAGCTTGAGATTCGTCTGAATATTTATGTGAGAGCAAGGATATACATTAACAAGGAGTCCCTAGCGCGTAAATGCCAGATTGTAAGGAGATCTAAGAAGGCTGTTAATGTTAAAGCTGATCTCGGTTAAGGTTGTCGGGGCACCCCACGGAGGCCTCAAGAAGAGTATGATGGTATTCGCACTAAAATGAGAGAAAACTAAGGAGAAAGGAAGAAGAACTCTGAGGAGCTCGAGCTTATGTACAAGAGCTTCGCCAAACATAAAGGGTCTCACAAAGGGACGCTATATAGGAGGTGCTGTATATACTAGAATTCTAAGCTAAGGAGGGAAGAAAAAGAAAGGAAAGAGTAAAGGAGTGTAGTATATATATATAAAGGTAGCTAAAGGAGTAGCTAGAAATATAG
>NXFV01000980.1:0-25229 GCA_002803225.1 Gamarada debralockiae | reverse complement strand
GGGGGGAGGGGCTGGGGAGGCTGGAAGGCTGGGAATCAGGAGGTTAGTTTGCACGAGCAGGTGACAATCCCTAGAATTATCACAGACGCCGTTAGGTTTAAGAAGTAGCGAACAGGTATTAGAGTATACTTGGTATTTATAGTTTAAGATAAAGCCATAAATTGTAAGTAAACTTCGTTTATTATAGAAAGAGAGATTTACTAACTTAGTATAGTTATCCTATAGAAGAATAGTATCTATACGATGTTTTGGGGTAGGAAACTACTCATAAGAAAACAGACAATTCAAAACAATTTGTGCATTTTTAGGAGGCATCATTGCGGTATTCAATTACATTTTTCACATATACACAGATATATTTATTTTATTTTATTTTATTTTTTTTGGCTGTTTTTGGTGGGCATTGAGCCTCTAGACGGTGTATGTACAGTAGGTAGTTGAAAGAGCCAAGTGCCCGCGAACGGCCATCATCTCTCCTTGAGAGCCGAACAATTGCGTGGCGAAGTTACCGCGCAATTGACCAACTTTCTCCGAGGGTCCAACGAGGCCAAGCCCGCTAGCTCTGCTGCTTGCAACATAATTGAAAAGAGTGTGTGTACGCTTGAGATTGGACAAAGACGCTGGCTACCAAAAGCAATTCCACGAAAGAAGATCAGTGCTAGCCACCAAAGGCAATTTCGCATGCCCATCGATGTGACCCACGGTCGATAGCGTCATCGCTGAGCCCCTGCAGTAGCTGCTACTATCGCCTCCGAGGCTGCTATAAAACAGTTAGCCACTAAGATTCGATATTTGGAGTATAGGTAACCAACATTTACAATCTGAACATGGGCTTATCTACTCTACTATTGCCTCCGAGAGCAAGGGCCTTCTACTCCCCCCCCCCCATAGTCCACAAGGTGTCGACAAGGTAGTTATTCCTGCTATAAAACAGTTAGCTACTAAGATCCGATATTTGGAGTATGGGCAACTAACATTTACAATCTGAACATGGGCTTATCTACTCTACTATTGCCTCCGAGAGCAAGGGCCTTCTACTCCCCCCCTCCATAGTCCACAAGGTGTTGACAAGGTAGTTATTCCTGCTATAAAACAGTTAGCCACTAAGATCTAATATTTAGAGTATAGGTAACCAACATTTACAATCTGAACATGGGCTTATCTACTCTACCATTGCCTCCGAGAGCAAAGGCCTTCTACTCCTACGTATAATCCACAAGGTGTCGACCAGATGGTTTTCCCTTCTAAGAACGGTTAGCTATTAAAATCCAACATTTGGAGTATGGACATGGGCCAGTAGACAAAACACATACAATCTCAGGTCTTATTCTGCATTAACCGTTCTATCGTATCATAGTGGATTCAGTGTTTGCGTAAATATGTCCTCCCCCTGAGGTAATAGTCAGAGTCTCAGTCAAGGGTTTTTGGCCAATGACAATAATGCTTTGAATGCAGAAGCTCAATGGCAAGGGGAGGACTTATTTGCACAAACACCAAAACGAATTGTACGACCGGTTCGGTTTTCAAGGACCAACATTTGCGACCTGGGCGCAGGCCGGAATATGTATCCACCCTTACCCCACGCTTTAGAAAATTTCTAGGCAAGCCTCCTCAAGCCACCGCCACCACTTTATGGCGAAGCAAGGCATTGTATATCCTATCTACCTGCTGGTGAGTGTCATTCATGTGTTAAGGGGCTTGATTGATAATTAATGAGCTTATTTTCTGTTCTAAAATCACTGGCTAACCTTTTGTTACGTCTTCCGAAAGCCACGTCACTATTGTGGCGTGCAGTAAGGCTTGGAAAATTTTTATCATTCCGTTCTCACAGAGGCTTAATGCACGAGTTTTCAGCAACCTTTAGGCAGTTTTGACACGCCAGATCCCAAAACTACTGGTTCTGCATATTCCATAAAATACGCCCTTGCTGCTGTGGCCAGGCTGTGTGCAGTGTCACTGCCATGTTCTAGTATGTTAAGTAAAGGACTTGATTGGTAATTAATTAGTTTATTTTGATTTTAAGCCACTGGCTAACCTCTACTACATCTTATGAAATGCCACGTCGCTATGTGGCGCGCAATAAGGCCACCAAATTTTTATCATTCGTTCTCGCGGAGGCTTAGCGCACAAAGTCCCAGCAGCCCGCTGAATTGGAATTAGACTAACCAGTTCCCATCGTCCCCAGTGTCAGTGTTTGTGGAGCTTTGAGGAACCCCATGAAAATTGGAACACAGTTAGGCGAGAATCAATTTCTCCTTGTCAATAATTCCTGGTCATTGACTATATCCTATATCTAATTCGTGAATTTTATTTTGGCTCGAGTTCTTTACAGTGTGGTTATAATGGCTATGAGATCGAACGATTTTGGCCCTCGAGTCGGGCATACTACATCTTCAAACAGAGTTGCTCCCTCCGAAGGGCCAGGGTTAGGATTAGTGCCAGTCCTCGACCACATCTCTTTTGAACACAAAACGTATCGTCTCGACTCAGAATATATCACTAGAACCGAGATCGGTAGTCCAGTGCCGGGAGCCGGAGATTACGATACTGTGATTGACCATGGCACAAACATGCTCTTGCCCAAAATCAGCGACTCGACGCAGGCCACTTCCCTCCCGTGTGGTAAGCATGTTAACCATTGAGAGAATCATGTTCCTTTACTGATGGGGCACAATGATTAGCAATAACTGCACGTGTCTTAAGTTGTTATTCCGCCGCTGCTACCCCAGCCTGTCAGCAGCTACATTCGAGAGTTTTGTCTCCGATGTATCCAGAAGCTTATCTGTCCAGCTGCCAGCTCAAATCTCATTCAAAATTCCACGAATTGGCTCAAGTACTCGAGGATCATCATAGAGATCCAGATATTCTCGGAATCGCATCTGAGAAATCTATTAAGAGCACCGGTAAGCCTGATGTTTCCGTTTCCACTTAGCCGGTCTCTTGCTGACATCTAGATGACGTGATAGAAGGCACTGCCGCATCGACTAAGTTGAACAGCAGAGAACCAGAACGAAAAGTCAAATATCGAGAGAAGAGGAGACTAAGGCGGCAGGATTGTAGGCGTCTGAAATCTCAAGAGAAGCCCCTCTTCGTGTATAAGTTGGATATCCCCACTCCGCCAACTTCGAATTTCGAGTCGAACTCGTTGGCATCAGACTCTATCTTTACTTTGGACCAAGACCTATCTGGCTCTATCAATAAGCCACCTCATGCCACTACCTCTTGCAGTTATCATTCCCATTGCTCTTCGTGTCCCAGCCACTGTACGCTCTATATGGAGCTTCTGCTCCCGCTTCCCTCTGGCATTCTGAACCCCTCACAACCCGTCATTCGACTGATCTACCTTGAGCCAGGTCGCGCAAATGACCCCCTTAAGTGCAGTTTGTTTGTTGTTTCGCTGGCCGAGTCCCCAAAATTTACGGCACTTTCCTATGTCTGGGGAGATGATACCATTCGGCGTCCAATTACCGTAAATGGACATGCGGTCAGCATTGCGGATAATCTTTATACGGCCTTGATTCATTTACGGAGACCACTTGCTTTCATCACCTTATGGGCAGATGCAATCTGTATCGATCAGAGTAATCTGAAGGAGAGAAATTATCAAGTCGGACAAATGCCTAAAATTTACAGCGCTGCGAATGAAGTGGTTGCCTGGCTTGGAGAAGCATCAGAAAATAGCGATCTAGCGATGAAATACATTGCAGACCATGCTAGACATAAGGAGGCGATGGCGAAACACCATGGTGACCTAGCCCCCAACATTGAGAATGCCCTCAATCACCTCTGGTCTCGATCCTACTGGAGTCGCGTTTGGGTTGTTCAGGAACTGGCGTCAGCTTATAGGAGAGGGCACAGGTGCATCTTTCGATGTGGTACCAAATCCGTATCCTTTGATATGTTTCGGGAATTTTTGAAGGATTTTCTGGACAACGTTCTCTTTGCGGAGAGTGATGCCGTCTTAGGCCCAAGACGTTTGATCACCCTTAGTACATCCAGCTCGTATATGCGATTTTTGGAGATTTTATGGGACTCAGCTCCCCTTAAATCCTCTAATCCTCATGATAAGATATACGGAATTCGCGGTATCTCTCCTCAGTCTTACCAAGACACGATTAAAGTGGACTATAACTTGAATTTTCATGATTTATACAGTATTGTTATGGCATATCACATCGAGGAGGAGCATAGCCTTGATATTCTGTGTTATTTTCACCAGTTCTCTGACAGGTACCCATCCTGGCTGTGCGACCTGGGTCACCAGAATGCTGGTATATCTCCGTCCACCTATTCTTGTTCCGCGGACCTTCCAGCTATCGCAAACATTGTTGATGGTGTTCTCTACGCCAAGGGTATCCGCATCAGCCTTGTGGAGAAAGCCATAGGAACCTACCAGATAGCAGGTCCAAAAGCTCCTGCCCAAATCCTTCCCGAAGTTTGTTCGCAACCGTCGAGGTTGGAGGAACTAGAAAAGCTAGCGTTTGCCGTATTAAAGGCGCGATACCCTGATCAGGGTGAGCAGTTCTGGGAGGGGAGCTTCATGAACATGGTTGCAGGGGACAGACAGCATCAAGCAAAGGGCTCACCCAGATCCAAGTGTCACTTGACTTGTCGCCAACTTTGGGACGCGAGAATTGCTTGTGAAAAAGGCTTGATGCCCGATGATGATGAGATTTTAGAAGTTAACCGATACTTCAGTTTTATTTTCGAAAGGCTGTTTGGTCGGTGCTTATTCGCGACGTCCGACGGTAACGTTGGCCTAGGCCCACCAGACATACAGAGAGATGATGTCGTCTGCATTCTCTATGGATGTAATTTGTGCGCCATTCTACGGGAGACTGGCTCTTACTATTCCTTTGTTGGACCAGCCTATCTTGACAGTGCGATGAGTGGAGATTACATTCGCCACCTCAAGAATAAGGATATCGCGCAAAATGAAAGATTATTTTCGATTCGATGAATATCATCTGAGATGCTAGTATATGCTCGCGAGTATATTCTATCTCTTTTGTGACATTAGGCTCTGGGCGATATGATGGAACAGAGAACATATAGAAAGGCGGATGGCTGACGGTGATGAAGTTTGATGAGTTAGACAGATGGGTCCCGGATGAGTAAACCTGACCCAGTGTCAATTCTTTACTTGGAATACCATAAATCTAGGCACTTTATGTTATAGTATTAATGGAAGGACGTTGCATGAATTTATTGGGAGTCTACAACGTGTACAGATGTGGCCAGCGGGCGGATACGGTGGATAAACATGCGGAGCAAAATCGTGCTGTTGAAGAGAGACATCATCCAACGGACTATTCCTATCTCCATCCCCCAATCCAGGACCCTGCCACTGTCTCCTCCTAAGCCTGAGGCCTCACTGTCACAGACGACGAGCCATAGCTCCTACCTGGACAGCCAAGCGACAGGTGAGGTATGGTTAATTGAATACAGTGCCGTGGTGTACCTGCTAACTCAAGTTTTCTGCAAGACAACGGCCCGATAACATATTCCTCCTTGTTAGAGGACCGAACGATTCATTAGCCACGGAGATCACAGGCTGTGAATGGAATGAGAAAGAAGAGAACATAATCAGCCATTCGGCACTCGAAAGTCGTAAGCTCCTGTCCTTCATGGACGATGAGACGCAGACGATAAGGTTGGTGTGACGTAAGCCGCAACAACCTGGCAAGACTTGCTCAAGCTTATTCTGAGTAGTCCCAGATGTAGATCTCTCAAGAGTAGATGTACGCTTTGGACAGAACTGGATGCAAGGCGAGCCGATGGAGATTGGAAACAGTACTATGGGTGGAAAACGCAAAAGAAATCGAGGTAGTGTAGACTTGAAATCGAAGATAGTATGAGCAAGTTGACCGACGCTTTGCTTTCAAGGAGAACCGGACGAGGAGGAGCTCGCACGCGAGTTGACTGTACAACGACCCTACTTTAGTGCGGCAGTGCAAGATCCCACTAGAGTGGGGGCTGCCACGGGACAGGTTTTGCGTACATCCCTCGTGTTGGAACGAGTAATCAGTGACTCGGGTTTCTCGGTGCTGACTAGACACATGGCGTCACCTGCCATCACATGGTACGACAGCATGACGCGTCCTATGAAGTCATAGGGAGGATTCCTGTCTATAAGTACAGACTGCTGTACTTGGTTTGTTCTTTAGAATCTCCAGTATCTTCATACCTTAATAATCCAATCACATTCTCCTACCCTTTTCGTCTATCACGTGACTATATTTCAAGACCTCGATGATGGTGTCCATCCTGCCCCTTACGGTCGTGCACCGGATATCATCGATGAAGATAGCCAAAGCACAGGGAATGATAGTTACAACGGGCAGGGCAGAATAACATCCATCGCCAACCTGATTGAAATTAGCAGCACAAGTTCGAAACGAATCATCAGACACAGAACTTCGGTAGCTAGCAGATTCGCGACTACGAGAGCAGGCCATTGAAGAAGAGTAGAGACAGGAGCAGCCAGGATACTGCACTCTTACGCAATGCCCAGGTACGCATGTTAATTTCTCCCCTTTCCATGGTGGCGAACAGAAAGAGTCGGGTCTGACTGCTTGAGGACAGAGCTGCTAAGTATGACTACTCGCAATCCTGGACGATACTTAGGAGGATACCCTAAACGTATCTGCATCGCAGTCATAGGGGCAGAGGCAGCCAGCAGCACACTAGCGTTAGGCATAGGGCACACAGGCGGATGGCTGCCAGCGGTGGCAGCAGTGGAGCACCGTGTGATGTATCACTGAACCCTGAATGGTTGGATTACATGAGGTCGCATTATCGCATGTACTTTGTACCCTTTTCGATAGCAATTTGCTATCACTAAAAATTCGAAGAAACCATAATGACCAAAGACACTCTACAGCCCTGGTGGGCAGACCTAAGCCGAAGCTGAGGCGTGCCTGAGCATGTCGTTCGGAACCCACTTTTACTGAAGTCTGAGGCCCAAATGTAAATAAACACAGTTCGAGGCTCTACGATAAGAAGAGCTTCTCCCACCCTTAGATATGCATGCGGGGTTAGTTCGAAGAATCCCAAGCCAAGGCAGCGCAGGTCACGTGAGATAACTGGTAGGGAAGCTTTAACATTCCTGTGGCATAACAGCTAATTCGACGTCAGAATCTCGACATTAGCATTTTCTATTTCCGTCTTTGGACAAGCTGTTGCCACCCCAGCCTGGGCTGCAAGTAAGCAAACCTAGGCTAAGAAAGGGACTATGTGATGGATATCACGTGATATGTATACGTAGAGTCTCATTAACATGTGATGGAGCAGGTGACGGGACTAAAAATAAGCAATTTGAAGCTGTTCTCAACACGAGAGTTTGATCCAATACAGGCAGTACTGTAGAAGAGGTCAGTGTGGTTTTTAATCGGGCCAATCAGCGATCGATTGCGGATTAGCGAAAATAAGCGATCCAGATTGATCGCGATTAATAATCGAAGGGCTAGTGGGGGCCAAAGCCAGCAGATTCCTACCTAAGCTAGTAATTATAAATAATCGTTATATAATAATCCAAACTTTTTTCTTAACTAAGTAATAAAGAAAAGTAAATACATTATATAGTAGTAAATTGGATTAAATTATTAAATTTCAACGAGTTTAATCAACATAAGGCATAGAACTTAGGCCATTCGATTATCGAAAAGAGAGGCATCGTATGACAATTAAAGAGACTAAAGCTTTATTAATTACATCGTGATTAAGGTGCTTTTTGAAGATTTAAGTATCAATCTCTTTAGTTTAGCTAGACAACTTTACTTAAAAGCAAAAGTTGTTTTAATTAATCAATTATCTTAGTTTTAAGAGGACTGAGTTTAGCCTTGATATTAATCGAGTGTACTAATTTGAGGTGCCTTCGGAAATTTATAGAAATTACAAACTTGTAAATTAAAGGCTTGGTACAATGAATACAATATCGTATCTTAAGATTAGATATATCTCCATTGTCAGCGCACGCCGTACGGCCATGGCACTATATCGTATGTGCTGATCGGCCTCCAGGCCCTCTTGATTTACTTGTGGCATTGGAGGTTTAAATCATTTAAGTTAATCCTTAGGCAATTGAGCTCCCTAAAAGAGACAAATCTGCTTCAGAACCTTTATTGATTGATTGATTGATTGATTGAGAATTATTGTATGAAGTAAAAAACATAAGGTACTAAAACTCAGTGAGGATTATCGATCGCTTACGGTAATCCTTGATTAAAAACTACACTGGTCAAGAGGTATAAATGTACAGTGGTGACAGATTTCGGACCCCTGGCTGGGCGAAGGAGAAGTCTTTTCGGGCCCCTCGCTAAAAGTTAAAAGGTTTTTAATGAGATGCATCAACAGACTGAGCTGACCTGAGCCGTGCCTGAGCAAAAGCGGCGCAAGTCATGTGAGCTGAGTGTTGAGATTCTGGTGTTGGAACATGTTATCTACAAAACTTTAATGCTTCCAGCGAAGGAAGTAAGTGGCTGAGAATCTTCCTCCAGTCTAGGAACTTTTCTCCCTCTCGCAGGGTGTGGGCAAGCTCTTCAATCATAGATGGCCCTGTGGAAGAGTTTCCGTCCCGCCTGCTTGTTTTTAATGATGTGGCAAAGGGCCTCGGCTTAAAGAGAAGTTCGTGAATCTTTGATCGCTTCTGGAGTTCATTGACTAGTTACCATCTTCGAAGTCTCACTGGTGCAAGCCTTCAGCCTTGGTCCGCTTGGAGCCCTTATCTCATCTCACCTCACATTCCCTCCCCACCTTCCTAACTCTGGCTCTTTGCCGCTCCATAATGACCCCAGCCATGGCCTGAAAGGAGTCCGTTAAGCCAAACAATCAACATACTTGCCTACAAGCAGAGTAGAAAGACTTGTCTTCTCGAGCAGACTTGCTGCGTCATCCCTAAAACTTATGCATCGAACTCAAATTTTCCCTCAGAATATTTCTGCACTTTCCTCCTCGATTCATCAATGCATATCATAATAAATACCAGATACGGACTGTTGGCGATGAAAAGCAGATCAACAATAATCAGACGCAGCACGTGTTGCAATGACAAGAGCACGTGACACGGAAATACTCCCTCCTTTCAATAATCGTTCGGCTAACGCCCCTCACCCAATATGCGTTGCATATTGGGTGAGGGCGGTCAATACGTAAATCACCAGCAATGCGTAACCCATACAATTTTTTTTTAATTAGTTATAACTCCACGAAACATTAACTTATTAAGAAAATTTAAGTTGGGTATAATAGCTGTATACAATGGCTATTACTAGCCTTACTTTAGAAACTGGGATTAAATTTATAATTAAGATATAATAAAAATCGACGCATTGTTGGTGATTTACGTATTGACCGCCCTCACCCGATAGCATTCGCTATCGGGTGTAATGGTGGGAGCCGAACGATTACTTGTATTTCCTGCAAAGAAGCATGAAAATTTAGAGCTATCCGTAAAGCGCCTGACAAAAGATGCTGAATCTGGCACATGCTGCAGGTTTCTATTCCATAGGATGATATGACGAACACTACCATACTCTGCAGTTACTACCCAGGACAGGTTCATTGCTTTGTAGTTGGCAGAAAGACTTCTCCACTCTTCCAGCTTCCAACAATTTACTGAAGGTGAGTAGGCCTAGATTTGGGTGGTCAAGTGGGTAATGAGACCCAGCTTGGCCTTTTTGGCACGCCTTTATAAGTCCGTGTACTGGAGAGGAAATTCTTCCTAACCATCACGAATTGCGACAAAGCCACCAGCAGATACTGAATCAGAAAAAAATATATATTTTACTTGCTGAAAGCGGAGATACGGTCTAGGGAAATTTGTGCAGGGTTTGGCATAAGCACTTCGCCGGTGCTTATTTGATGCCGAAATCGAGAAGGGAGCAATCGAAGACGACGAGGAGAACTTGAATGATAGCGAAAATGGCGCTGACAACAGAAAAAAAAGGACGAACTTTTTCTTCAACCCCTGGTCTTCCAGCTAAAGCATACCATTCAGAATTTTACAGTGATTTGCATGCAAAGGCTTGGGTGGCGGGAGAGGAGGGACCACGGGCCGCCAGAAACCATATAGTCAGTCAATCTTTCCTGTGCTCGCACCGCCTTTCAAATCCTGGCGCTCTCCACTCTCCAGAGTCCAGATATGCTTGCGGGATTGAAAAGATGCTAGAACTGGGATTAGAGAAATTTAGACTACACCCACGAAAGCGACAGCGAGAATGATAACAACGGCAGAAATAGTTTCCCATTTCCCGCGAGCCAGCTCATCTGCAGAGATAATCGATGATATTCTTTTAAGAACTCTTAAACGAGAAAGGAGCGATCTCCCATCCGCCCAAAGGCTTCCACGCCCATAGAGATAACCTTAAATGCTGCATGAAACCTGTTGTTGCTTGCAGGAGGAGCAGGGTCTTGTCTGGGCTTTTATAGATAGGAGGAAGTGAGCCCACTAACTGACCCATCTTGAGGCCGGAGCGGGAACCTTAAAAATAGTCGTATCGTCATTCATCTCATCTGGGGCGCTATGTTGCTATGCTATCTAAGTATAATGCCAAATCATGAAACCTCGCGCCTCTTCAAGTCCTCCCTCCCACTGTGTGCATACACCAAGTCTTGCTCCTCCCGCACCTTCTCCAGGCGTAATTTATTCATCTCCTCTAGCTTCGCGAGCAGCTTCTTGTATTGCTCTATGGCCCCTCGGTTACCAACCTCCACCTTCTCCTCTACCATCTTCTTCCCCTGATTCTTCTCTAAGAGATCCATCTGCAACCTCAAATCCTCGTCGGGGTTTCGTCCGCCTGGATGTCCATTTGGTGGGAGAGCTGGACCCTTAAATCGTTGCTGTGCGAGTAAGTACCCCTCCTCCAACAACCCCCAATCCACCACACCCTCCGGCCTCTCCTCCATTTCCGGCTTAACCCATTCCTCATCTCTAACTAACTCACCCTCCAAATCTGCGGTCCAGACATTAACATAATCACTCTCCTTGCCCTGCGTCTCCATTGCCCTCTCATCATCCAAATACCGCCAGAATCTATGCCTCGCTCCAATCATACTCGTATGCATATTCGTCACAAGAATCGCTTCTCCACCCCACACAATTGTACCATTGGTATCATCTGGAACAACAACATCAATCATCTCTGCTTTCCTCCCCGTACTCACACTCTTCATCAGCGAGATCGCGACCTCGAATTTCCCTAACCGTGTAGCGAAACCGCCGGTGGCGTAGGAGAGCCATTTCGTGAGCTGCGGCTCTATCTTCCAGGTTGCGCCCAAGGGGGAGAGAAGTTCAATGCCGAGAATACCTTGCATGAGCGCTGTCGTTGGTCCAGAGGACCATCCATGTGCGTGTGAGTTCCGCGCATCGGCCCAGTATGCTGGGTAATGGATATAGCCATCAACTCTATACCCTTCAATAGTAGTAGAGTTCGTCATTCCCGGTCCATCGAGCATGTATCCCCACATCAACTCCATCAATTCCACCGCCGCATCTGGATTCCCCGCTGCGATATGCCCGAGGAGTTCGAAGGAGGAGGCGAATGGCGACATGACGTTGGGGAACTCGACGGCGGGTGCACCGCACTTGATCCAGCGCTTTCGGAGGTTGGAGGAGACATTGTAGGCGTGGTCTTGGGAGGTGAAGGCACGGGACATCAGAACCCAGGAATTGCCGTCTTGGGGGAGGACTTTTTCGGTGCCGCTGCAGCTTCGGCGGCCTTTGTTGTCGGAATACAGGCCGTCGAGGGGGCAGTAAAGTGTTGAGATTCCTTGCTGCAGGCGCTCGCGGGTTCGGGACCATGACTCGCCTTTGGTGCTGGTGGTTTTCTCGTTGATCCAGGAGGCGAGCTTGATGCTGTTCTTGAGCACGTCGTAGAGGATGGCGGATGCTTCTACGTTGTGCCCTGTCATTCCCCAGCGGTTCCAGTCAGATGCTGAAGATACATGCAGGAGGTTGAACTCGTCGACTTTCCCAATACTGATCCCCAACGCTCTTGTGTATGCAGGCCAACGTTCCTTGAGCCAGTCCAGATCCCCAGAGTATAGCACGTAATAGTACGTTCCAACCAATGTGTGCAAATGGTATGTATCACTGAACTCCCCAAATGCGCCCATAGGTGGTCCCGCATAGGGCATAGAGCCATCGTCGTATTGGTGGTCGTAGATCACATTCAGCGCATTCCGTATAGCCAACATATCGTAAGTCGAGACTGCAATTCCAGGCACGGCAATGGTCATGTCGCCAGGCCATACCATACGATCCCGCTTTGCGCCATCGGTGGTAACTGCAGTACCACTTGCGACTGTGTAGTTGGAATACCAAGCTCCTTGCGGCGCATTGTTGTGATCAAAGTTTCGATTGAAGTCGATCAATGACCCTCCTTCGTGTGGGTCGAGTGTGGAGAGTTGCAGAGTCCATGCTCCGGAATACCAGATGCGGTTCAGAAGGGATGAGGAGCTATCGAAGTATCCAGTGTAGGCTCGTCCATTGGGTTGAGAAGGGAAAGCTGTGCAATTGACCCAAACGGCTGAGATGGCAACGGCTGGTTCCCCGGTCTCGTTTTCCAGCCCATTGAAGCCTAGAAACTTTTGTCCCAATCTTCTGTACCAAGGTTCCTGCACTGCTAGCGGTCTTTGTGGTGGAGTATGTCCTTCGTGCCAGTATCCTCCTTCAGTTGGTATATCGTTCGTGGGTATATACACTGTAAGGTACTTGAAAGCACCCCTAATGTAACCCGGCGCAACACAATTGACCCCAGTATGCTTGATCGAAAAGGACAGTGGTAGGTCTCGCGCCTGTCGGTCGCCTGTAGCATCGCATTCCCGGCCAGCGAAGAAAGGAGACTCGGAATAGGAGAGGACGAGGTAGGGATCGTTCTTGATGTCATCAACTTCGAAACAGACTCTGCCAACGCGTTAGCATGATACTCTCTTGTGAAATGACCTCGCACATACCTTCCACCAATATTCTCAGCAAATTCAAAAGTGATTAGGCCTCCAGGGCTAATCACCCACGAAATTCCACTGCTCGTCTCGGCATCCTGCAACACAGCCTGTGCTCCTGAGACCGCACCCTCGAAATTGAAGATCTTGACGGGCGATATATACGATTTATTGAGAGGAGCGCGAATGTTACTCTCCCAAGGACCGGGAAAGATGGTGTCGAGGGGTAACGCTTCATAGT
This sequence comes from Gamarada debralockiae, assembly GCA_002803225.1. Lineage (NCBI taxonomy): Eukaryota > Fungi > Ascomycota > Leotiomycetes > Helotiales > Hyphodiscaceae > Gamarada > Gamarada debralockiae. The sequence goes on along the minus strand of NXFV01000980.1, from coordinate 12,046 downwards.
CGGGACCTGCGTAGGAGGCTTTTGTGGCTGCAAAACAAAGGCCGAGGCACGCGAGACGATTGAAATGCATGATGTGGGACAGGAAGGACTTCTAATGCTACGATTTCATGGTATGAACGCCGTTAATGCAAGAGGAGAACTGGGGAAGGAAGGAGAGTCTGGGGAAAGAGGATATAAACCTGGGGAGGACGGCGTGGTGGGATTTTATGGGGTCGCATGACCACTTCAGTCATTTTCTGGGTCAGCGGGCAACCTCTCGCAATTTTCTTTGGTGCGGGCAGCGGTCGAGTCAGTGTTGGCGTCTCACATGATGCAGTGCGAGTCATGTGAATCTTCTTCGATGGAAACGAAGATCAATAGCTTCATCCTCACGAAATTTCTTGCATCGGTGGACTTCGACCTCATCTACGCGCGACTTAAATCTTCCTTAATAAGTTGATATATTCATCACGCAACCTTATCGTCGGGTCTCCAACGACACCAAGTTTCATGCAGGTACTATCTATCGACTGGGGTTCGATCCCTTGGCTGCCCGTCATTTGTGTAACAAGAACATACCGCATTAGGCCGATGTAGCATTCCAATCGTTCAACCTATCTCAGCGGCTGACGATGGATATTTCAAATACTTACAAGATACTCTGGACAGGCGGGAGTCCATCTGATCATGTCCAATGAAGGTTCAAGGCTTTAGTTGGCTGCGGCAGGAAAGCATACAGTCCATTGGACCGCGAGAGAGATGGGATCGAAAGGGCTCTGATTATGTCCAGTGAATTCTATTTCATATTCGTATCGGTTATAATTATGAGAAATCCATTGAATCAATTAAACGCCATGTGTAAGAAGCTCCAACCCCCTTTAGATTCGTCCCATGCTGCTTCTCTGGAGAAAACCAAACAAAAAAACGCCTTTCTGTGCCAGAATTGTGTCGACTCCTTCTAAACTTTGCACCAAACACCTTTCAGTCGAGACTTCTTTCAGTCAATCTCGATAACACCATGTCCATTGGGTCTGTTGACACTCTCCTGTCTCGCACGCTTCATCGCGCCATCGGACAGCCTGGCGGAATCCTCATTCTCGTCGAGCTCCTCCTTTATTCTTGGTCTTTTCGTATTTCGCGAAGCAGCACTTTTCGCTATATCCAGTGCTTGCAACAGTCCCTCTTGTGTTTTTTCCAAGTCGGACTCCAACTCCATTTTCTGCTTCTTCAGCTCACGGTTCTGGTACCGCAAACGTTCGACTTCTGCATCTATAGCACGAACATCGTCAGGCCGGTCAGCAGCTGAGGATTGTGCGGCTTGGAGCTGGGTTTCCTTGCTGCGAAGCTCATCATTGGCCTTCTCAAGAAGTGTCTGTAATTCATTCAACTGGCTGGTCGATTTGTCGAGCTGTTGTTCGTTGGCGTGGAGGGCATCTTCGAGCATGCTGATAAGACCATGCAATCTTTCAATCTCGGCCATTGATTGCTCCCGGTATTGTCCATCGGCTCCAAGAGCTGCAATCTTTGCCTCGAGGTCCTCAGATTGGGCGGCGAGGTGGACCTTCACCTTGCTTAGCTCTTTCTCTTTCGCAGCAAGCAGCTCACGTTGAGTGTCAACTTTCTCTTCCAGCTGTCTCGACTTTGGCCTTTCGACGTAAAGCTGGCTGCGCAATGTTGCTACCTCCGTCTCGAGTTCTTCCAGGCGCTGGTCTTTTTCGCGGACTGACTGTTTTTGCTTTTCGATTTCGGCAGTCAGCTTCTGGATATATAGGTCGTTGGCGCATAATCGTGTGTGCTGGTATTCAATCTTGTCATTGCCCTTTGCTCCGGGTTAGTCAATGTAATGACATGCTCGAAGAGTAGATTGTTCTTACGATGCCTCCATCTTCATGTGATTTGGGAGTAGTACTTGGAGACTCGAATCTTGTGTCTTCAGATCTACTCCCCGCCGCACTGTTGCTTCCAAGTACACTCCATGAGCTTCGCCGTGAGCATCCTTGCGGTATTCCATAGTCCAAGTCATTCTCCTCATCGGACATATCGTATAAGTCGTCGAAAGCTCCGTTCTCCAGCGGGGCGCGCCGACCGGTATTTCCATCGGGTATCATTGTCGGGACGGATGACATCGGCGTTCTGGTTCGAGATGACCTGTCAGGGAGGTTGACTACTGGTGCGTTTGGACGTAATGCCTTTGGAGGCAGTGCAAAGAAAGCCTTAGAATCGGTTCGAGCGACCATAGGAAAGTATTCTTCCTCATGGCTGAGGCCACTAAACACGGCTTTTGACTCCTTCAGCGACACAAGCTGCTCTGGGCAGCCACATTCGCTGAGTCTGTGGACATTCCCAGTCGAATCGCCATCCTCTTGATCTTCTAGCAAGGCTGACTCTGGTTCTGATGGGTCTATAAAATCGTTAGTTACGGTTCTAGTTGGGAGGGAGATTATTATTGAAAGGGGTGGAAGGACAGGACAGATATATACGTACTGGAAGTCAGTAACTCCAATTTCTTCTCTGCGCAAGTACTCTCCCGGTGCATCGTGATTCGGCCCATCAAGTCTAAACAATGAATTTTGGAAAGCTTTTCGCTCTCAACATGAACCCACTGTACTATCAGAACGCCCCCGACGTCTCCCTGGACAACGTGAACCATGCACGGCATCTGATCAATTCTTTCGCTGACCATCTGACGCAGATAGTCTTCTGAATGGGGACTTTTGTTTTGCTCTGCATTAGGGCCTTTCGAAAGTTCCACGAGGATCAAATCGTGAAGGTTCTTCACAATATGACTGCATGAAAATCGGTCGATGTTGATGTTTGCTGATTTCGCCTCGAGGAAGGTCGAGCAGGAAGATTCTTCGTGACTGGAGTTGAAGTCTAGCCACTTGTCGTTAACTAGAAGGTCGGATCCTTGAAGAAGAAGATCGAGCTCGGATTTGGTGCTGCTTCTGAACTCTAATCGCAGTTCCTGTGTTCTTGAATCTAGAGCCAAAACAGACCTTAATGCTCTTTCCACGTCTTCAGAATACGGCGTCTTTGGAAGAGTGGTCACTGGAGAATTTTGAAGAAGGTGTTGTCTCTGTTCTTCGGGCGTGCGTATGAGCTGAAACTTTCTTAACGACAGCCAAGTAGCTTTCTTCAATGGAGTTGGCTCTTTTTGCAGACTTTTTACGATGAGCTCGATATCCTGACAGTTCATTAGTATCATTGATCTGTGGTGAATGTATGTACCTGAATAATGAGAATCGCAAAGAGAAACTGTTGACAAAAACTAGGGGTAGAGAAATGCGCACCTTATTGCCGTTCTGGTCATAGTAGTAAAATCTTTTTCCCTCGACATTCTCGTCTTGGAGACTTTTCCAAACCTTTCTTGCTGTCTCCTCGGAGATATGATCTTGTGCGAGGTTGACATCTGCCCACTGTTTATCTGCTTGCAGCAACTCAACCAATTGTGGAAGCACGGATTCTTCGTCAAGCCTGACGGCTTCCGCCCAGATTTTGGCCAATGTGCTTGCCTCTTCCTTTGGGTTGCTCAGCCTATGTCGATCTCTATTAACCTCACCCCTGTAGAAATTGTAGCAAAACTTGAAGGGGACAACAGGTTCGCCTTCGAGATAAAGGCCCTTGAGATAAATTCTGCCTTTAAACTGTTCGTCGAGAATGAGACAGCCATGAACTGTGGTAATGACCTTGGAGGGGGGGTCCAGGTCCAAGGAAACCTTGATCCATTTGAGAAAGTCTTCTTGGTCAAGCTTCCTTCCTTTGCCCTGGATTACCCCAATCTTCACAGTGACATCCTCCCAGATATTACCCTTGAGTTCCCTAGGAGTTCCATGTTTGACTTTTGCTTCGTAGCTTTCCATCAAGCCTTTAAGCTTTCCTTCCGTCATCTCACTGAGCTTGCAGTAGAGAACATCATTATCTCTGCCGCCAAATTGGAAGTTCCAGTAGAATTTGGAAGCCTCGTATCGAACGTGGTAGCCCTCGCGGAGCATCACTAGTGAGGCAACCTTGAACCCTTCGCCGTGCGTGCCTGCGAGATCATGGTTGTGTCGTTTGGTGCTGACCCCCATATTCAAACAGCTCCGATTGAGTTTGGCTCCGAAGTTTGAGTATTGGACCGTGCCGTTGTTCCACGAGATAAACCCCAACAATTTGTCCGTATCGGGATGTCGCGCTTCGATTGTATACACATTCTTTGAATCGAATCCCTTGTTCAGAATTTTGAACTCTCGATTGTTCAATCGATTGGCTTCTTTGATGCCATCCTTCCTATGTGAATAGAAGTGTTAGACCTGGGCAGTTTGAGGGAGGCGTGCGCATAAGAACGAGCAAGAATAGTGACGGCTACGAACCAGTTCTGGTGATACTCTCGAATCGCGTGTGGAGGTCTCCAGTCTGGGACGTAATTTTTCCCTAGGCCGAGGGATTGTTTTCCATCGCGTAAGACGCTAGGGTAATATCCGTCATCTTCATCAGACTCATAATGATGGAAAGATCTGTCCGCAGGTGTTAAAGCGAATGGATTCATGATCAAGACGAGATTTATTTGCCGTCGTTGGGGAATCGAAAAGGATGGCTAGACAAACGATCGGCCTCGAAGGTGACCGACCCGCGGCTGTGCGAGATGAAGGGAGGAAGAAGATCTTGGAAGCAATTACGACAAGAGAGCAGGACCAGGCAGCAGTCGAACAAGCCGTTCTTTGCTTTTGTTTCAGACTGTGTTTGCTTCCAAGGCTGCCTGTGGCTATTCCTGGAAGCTGTTGGTTCAAAACGCGTAGGTGATTGGCCGACGCGCTCACATCACGTCATCACGTGAGGGGGCAAATACGACAACAGTTGGAAGGTGGCGTCATCTCGAGGTCTGGAAAATCCATGTATTGTTTCTAGTGATGTCTAAGTTTTATGTTCCTCCTATCCTACACGTTGCTGCCCATCCACTGCTACTGTCCACGCTTCAATCGATTTGGATGACTGCATCCTTCTTGGCACGCTTGGAGCGAGACTGGATGACTGAACCGTCCTCGCTCTCCTTGATTCTCTCTCGCTTGACTCGGCCTGATGAATTCTGCACCGGCGTAGGAGTAGTTCTGTTGCCAAAGCCTAAGACGTTTGGATCATGCTTGGAACTCCTTGAAGAGTGATTTGCACTGACAGCATGGTTGCTCTGGTGCCAATTATCAAAACCCCTTGGATCAGATTCGAGACGGCCTGAAGAGTGGTCGACATTGCAGCTTCATGTTCTCTTCCTACGATACTTCAACAGTGAGAGTGGCATTCGCTTCTCGAAGTTGCGGAAGCTGAGCTCGCAGATCTCGAGTAGTCTTAGCACCGGGCCTCCCGTTCGACTTCAACATTTGTCAATCTCTCCATGGAGCATATCAATCATCTCAGGCCCCAAATTTTTTTTTTTTTTTTTTGTAAAGCTCAGCTTATCTTTAGCTTTTTGCAGAGTTCTATTTTGGTTTCTGAGTCTTTCGTTTGCAGTCGCCACTTGATCACGCTGAGCATCGCTCTGGCTTTTTCACTTTTTGCAGCTCTTGGATCTCCGAGCGAAGCTTCTCAGTTGTGTCGGCCAGCTTCGCACATTTAGACTTGTTAAATCCCTGGTACGGTATATAATCATCACCTCCCCAAGCGACTCTCCATCAAAGTTATTATATATATAAAGACTTAAATACATCAAAGGGAAATAGATAAATATAGAATGAATGTTACTGAGTCTATGGAGTTGGAGCAAGTAGTAGTTTTATCACACAATCACGGCCATTCTTCATTGCCCACCACAATGCTGTCTGACCGAGATTATCCTTTGACCATACATCAGCACCCTTCTCAAGTAGCAACTTGACGACGGCCTCGTGTCCATATGCGGCAGCCCATAATAGCGGCGTCTGACTATTATTATCCTTCAACTTGAGCTCGGCCCCTTTTTTGAGCAGCAGCTGAACAACGACCTCCTGTCCGAACCGGGCTGTGTACAACAACGGCGTCTGACCCCTAGTGTCCTTTGACTCAAGCTCGGCGCCTTTCTCAAGCAGCAACTGGACAACAGCCCCTTGCCCCTTCTCGGCCGCGTACGACAGCGGAGTCCGACCGAGGCTATCATCCTCCGAGTCAAGCTCGGCGCCTTTCTTGAGCAGCAGCTGCACGACGGCTACGTGCCCGCTCCCAGCAGCCCACGATAGCGGTGTCCGACCAAAGTTATCGTCCTTCGAGTCAAGCTTGGCGCCTTTCTTGACCAGCAACTGGACTACGGCCTCCTGCCCAAACCGGGCTGCATACAACAGCGGCGTCTGACCCCTAGCGTCCTTTGACTCAAGCTCGGCGCCTTTCTCGAGCAGAAGCTGCACCATAGCCTCCTGCCTCTTCTTAGCCGTGTACGACAGCGGCGTCCGACCTAATTCATCCTTCAACTCTAGCTTAGCGCCTCTCTTAAGTAACAGCTGCACTATGGCCTCCTGCCCTTTTTCGGCCGCATACGACAGTGGCGTCCGACCACACCTATCCTTCAAGTCAAACTCGGCCCCTCTCTTAAGTAACAGCTGCACCATGGCCTCCTGCCCCTTTGCGGCCGCGTATGACAGTGGCGTCCTACCACACCTGTCATCCTTCGAGTCGAGCTGGGCGCCTCTCTCAAGCAACAGCTGCGACATGGCCTCCTGCCCCTTCTGGGCCGCGTACAATAGCGGTGTCTGACCCCTACTATCCTTCGACGCTAGCTCAGCTCCTTTATCTAGCAGCAGCTGCACGACGACCGTGTGCCCACTCCTAGTAGCCCACGACAGCGGCGTCCGACTATACTTGTCCTTTGACTCGAGCTCGGCGCCTTTCTTGAGTAGTAGCTGGATAACAGCCGCGTGGCCGTTCCGTGCTGCATATGATAGCGGCGTCCGACCATATGTATCCTTCGACTCGAGCTTCGCGCCTTTCTCAAGCAGTAACTGGACAATAGCCTCCTGCCCGAACCATGCAGCCCACGACAGGGGCGTCTGACCCCCAGTGTCCTTCGACTCAAGCTCGGCGCCTTTCTCAAGCAGCAACTGGACGACGGCCTCCTGCCCGCTATTAGCTGCGTATAATAGCGGCGTCCGACCATTATTATCCTTTGACTCAACCTTTGCGCCTTTCTCAAGCAGCAGCTTGACAACAGCATTGTGTCCGTTCCTAGCCGCCCACGATAATGGCGTCTGACCGCCACTATCTTTTAGGTCTGGATTATGTCTACTTTTGAGCAGATTTATTATTACCTCTGTTAGACCAAAGTATGCCGCAAGGTGTACTCCTGTCATTTGCCTTGGCACTCTTTGACTATAGCCGCGGTAGTTTCTGAAAGCCATCAAAGCCTGGCTAGCGCTAGAGGCCTTAGCTTTACTCTGGAGGAAATCCACAATCAACCGTTTTACCTCTGTGGAAGCTGCCCGAGCATGGCGCCCCCAATTTCGGGCCGTATAGTCATATAGTGCATTCTCCTGTAATCGTACCTCAAACTCCTTATCTGTTGAACAGCACCCAGTGCCAAATGTATCGAATAATAGATAGGTTACACATGTCTTTGTCATGTCCGTCTCTGCGTCTGGGAACCAACGATTCTGTGTTCGTTCCAAATACTCTTGTGTTGTGTAGTGGACTAAGCGGATAATGTTGCTTTCTTTATCGACTGTAACTAATCCAGCGCATACAGAGAGAATGTCTTCGATTTGTAGGATGTTGTCTTTGTCAAGTTCTAATGCGTCATCTTCCACTGCAAGCGCGTGTTGAAGTTCAGATGTAGTGAGTGGTCTCTTTGCGCAGGTGATCCATGATAGGACCTGCTTAGCAAGTTCCTTCAAGCCTGGCTTTTGTCCATTGATTCTCTCCATGGCCTGCTCGTATGCGAAGGCTAACACTCGGTCCTTTTTATCTTCGCCCGGTCCTGGACTTTGCCGCCGGAAATCTTTTAATGCGCTTCGAATAGCTTTTGGTGTCCGCTTGTCGTCAAGTGAACCAAGATAGATCTGCGCCAAAAGAAACCTGCGACAGTTAGTACGTACGTATCTTAGATCTAATGGAAACATACATGCCATCAACGGCTTCTGAGATACCCGTCTTAATCTCTTCTTGTAACCGCTCGTTCTGCTGAACGAAAGGTGGTAGTTGCTCAATGTGCCCTTCCAAGTATCTCTCCACGTCTTCACTACTTGCTCGAATCTCCAATGTTACACTACCATTGAATCGATCAACAACCTCTGGAATGAATCTGGAAGTTGCCAAGATGTTCGTTCCCTGCCTTTTCCGAAGGTTGAAAAGCTCCGACAGTAGCCTCCGGCAGCAGTCGGATGCTTCACATTCATCTAGGGCATCAACGATAATAAAAGCCCTTGAGTAGAGAGTTATAACAGAATGCAATGCCATTGACGTCTCGTCAACTGAGGGTCGTGTTCGTTTGTCTTTGTGCCGGTCGTAGAGACTTTTCACACTCTCCGGCACAGAAGGCTGCTGCTGAACAAACTGCTTTAACAAACTAGCAAGTAGACCCTCAATCTTTTGCTCATCTTGCCATCGGAAGTTGCAATATAGGTATGCGATACTAACGCTACCATTATTTTGAAATCTTGTATTAAGCTCTTCTACTACAATTGACGTGAGAATTGTCTTCCCCGCTCCGGGAATGCCTGGACAGAACAAAGTCTGCTCTGCCGTTTGCAGCCACGCCTTGAACTCTGCTGAGTCAAGAAGCCATTGACCAGTTCCTGCTTGTCGCCGATTAATAAAATCGCTCTGCTGAGGAGCATAGTCGATCGGAGTAAGCCAGTCGAGAATAGTTCGTCGCTGTTGATTATTTTCGCTTCGGTTCAATCGATTAACGCCGTCTTCTAGGACAGTCTGTGATCCTTGAATACTCGCTAGGCTGTTCTTTAGTCCGGCAAACTGCCTTTCATTTTCGTTTAAACTCTTCTTGATTCCCTGAATCAGTTCCATTAGTTGCCTCCCATTTTCATTTGAGCTCTTCTTGATCTCTTGGATCAATTTCCTATTTTCCGTTAGCTGTCTATAATTCGGGTAAATAAAGTGCTAACTATAACTAAAATTGGAGTACTTTAAAATGTCCGTGGGCTGGAGGTGATTTGTTGTAGCAGAGAGTGACAACGGAGTTCGAGATTGTACATACCGGTAATCGTTGGTCAAAGCCAACTTGAATAAAGTCTTTTCACGTTCGATAGTAGTAATAATCTTTTCCACCTCTTTCTCATCAAATGGCCATTTCAAGCTCGCCAATGCCTTCTCAAGCCCCTTCTTAGGTTCAAGCTTTGTTTTGACAGCGCTCAAGGCAACCCACAACCGACCTAGAGGTGCATCAGGGCCTTCAAGAGCCTTGACTGTCTCCGACCATTTCTTTCCTTCGTCTACATCGTCGACCTCATCTTTTAGTTGTTGGAGAATGAACTCACATGCTCGCACCTCATCGCGAAGACGCTTCCGCTCCTTTGTTGCGCTACTAACTCCGTTGACGTACCCGATAACGGCCGAAGACAATTGGATAACGGCAATAATGCTGGCAGTTATACTAAGTGGATCTGCCATCTTGTTGTACTATTATGTCGAGTTTATTTGTCGCAAATTTGTAAGCTTTAGATCAAGAAGTGAGGTTAGGCTGACAAATATCGATAAGTGCTTTCGGGCGCGGAAGGGCATTATAATGTAAAGCAGAGTGATAATGCCAGTTTAGCGTATATTCCTTAAGTCTCAGATAAATCTTGGAATCGCTCAAGCTGAAAATAGAAGATTCTGTAGTCTGAAGAATACCACGGATGTTGCTCAGAGAAAGAAATGAGGTTGAAATGCCAGAGCCTCGCGAGACGCTTGATAATAAAGAATTCGTATACAGAGAACACGGTCAAAAGTCTTGCAACTACAGGGTAGTAAGACCTGTAGTGTTGCAATATGCTCTGTAACACGCTGTAATTACAAGCTACGCTGCCTGTAGAGTCACCGAAGATGATTGGGCCTTCGTCACAGTCTGAGCGCAGGCGCATCCAATCGCTTGATGGAGATCTCCCTAAATCGCTGGAGATCCTAGCACAGTTTACAGGCCTCGCTTGGTAATTACAGGCTTTGAATGCACCGCAATTTCTTCGAATATCCTGTAGTTTGCATGACTTTTGGCCGGGTTCGTCGTAGAAGAGGTCTTGATCCTCCGGCCACTCAAATTTCTAGCTACATATTTTGAAATTTATTAAAATGATTCCACAAACTTTTTATTGTAGTGCTTGAACAAAAATTAGTTTCTGTCAATTATCCTTTCCGCTGCTATCAGGAACGTGTGGGTCTGGAGCGGAAAACCCAGTTTTTCCGAAGGAACACGAAAATCAACCATCTTAAATCAATGATATCTCACCCAAAACACGTCTATTACGATGCGCGAAGACTTTGAAAATGACCCTACGGATAGCGGAACAAAGCGGCCTAAGGCACCTCCAATTAAAAAGAAAGGCACCCATTTTATTCCGATATAATTAGATGAATTTCACTATGAAATTCGACTTCCTGATAGTGCCTCTGCTGACGACCCAATCTCTTTATTTACTTTGTATTATACCCCTGAAATTATTAATACGATTGTTCAATAGACGAATGAAGCTCTACGAGAACCACGAGATCCAGGCAAGCCTCACTCACGTGCAAAGACGTGGTATCCAACATGTTCTAGCGAGATTTATATCTACCTAGCTATCCGGATTTATATGACTCTTAACGTTCAAAATGAGATCTCCGACTACTGGGATACAAGGACTTGTACTCCCTCTCACCATATAACCAAGCACATGGCAAGGGATAGGTTCTAAGAGCTACACATGAGGTTTCGGTGCTATGGACCACGTGCAGTTAGACCATACGAGAAGGTAAGTATTAGATTGCTTAACATATAAGACTCAGCTACTAATTAGATATTTAGGTAGAGATATTAAGTACCCATTTTCAGAAGGTGAATCTTAAGCTTTGGGTTCCAGGTCGAGACATAGCTGTAGACGAAGTAATGGTGCGGTTTAAGGGTCAAGCTATGTATGCCACAACGGTTCCAAATAAGCTAACTCCAACTGGATTTAAAGTCTAGGCAATAGTACAACGAGCATTCCTATTGGTTTGGAACTTCCATATACCAGGGGATGAGAATGGGCCAGTTGGAGTAAAGACACCACGTGAGCTTGGAGGGACAATAAAGGAGGGAAAAGGAGGCAATAAGACCCAGGCCGTTACACTTTCATTGGTCGAACGATTACCAAAACGTGGCTATTACTTGTGGATGGATAACCTCTTTACCTCTACACGATTTCTTGAGTTATTAAGGAAGAGAGGCTTTGGGGGGACTGGCACATGCCGTACCAACGCAAGAGAACAAAATTAAATCCATGTGTATGGTGTACATATCAAATACAGTGTCAGAGGGTGATTGGTCAGCCAGTAGCTCTACGGGCTAGTCGGTCTTGGTTTGGATGCAGCTTTTGTGGTGTTGCCTTATGTCAAAATACTGATTGTTGGTCTCGATATCATCGACAAGATGTACATTAGTTGATTTCAAGGCATAAAATAGGGTCTTTTTCATCATGAGAATGCTACGGCGGCTGACGTTGCGCATAACCCCACTCCCCAAATTGGTTTAGCGTTGAGGCATCCGCTGCCGGACCAAGGGATAGAAGGAAAGTTGAAGGCCTAGTGTGCCACGCACACGTCCTTCGAAAAAGCGGAGCTTTTCTACACTCCGAACCCCCTGTTCCGGTCACGTGAGCAAATTCTGGAGGCAGTGTAAAACAACGGACAGGTGCCTGCCGAAAGCGGCAGTCAAATCACTAACATCTAGAAAATTATAGCAATTTAAAATCTTGATCAGAATCAAACAATGACTGCTTGAAGGGGGAGTGCTGAGAAGGCTGGCGGCAGTCTGTCAGCTTGAAGTGGTAGTCAGCCGAAAGGCTTCATCAAAGTTGGCTGCCAGCCGAAAAATGGGCTGGTCAGCCAAAAAGTGGCTGTCAGTGCTGTGGCTCAAAACGGCTTCGGCTCAAAATCGGCAGTCGCTTGTGGCTGACTTGTG
>NXFV01000978.1:0-33797 GCA_002803225.1 Gamarada debralockiae | reverse complement strand
GTTATACTTAATAACATCCAGGCCTTCTTGGATGCAAACCCAAATCATGGCTTCATTTGGATACAAGATAACGCCTCCTCCAACCGATCAAAAGAGACTACAGAGAACCTTCGATTACGTCGAATTCCTTATATCAAGTGGCCCCGGTACTCCCCTGACTTAAACCTTATTGAACATGTATGGAGTTGGATGAAGAGATGGATTCAAACGCATTACTTTATGGCTTATTATGATGCTGCTAGAGTGTCTATGGAGGACTTACGGCGGATTATTTGGGAAGCTTGGGAAGCTGTGCCAAATGAGTATATTGATGCCCTTTATGAGTCCTGGTGGAGGAGATGTCAAGCTGTAATTGATGCAAGAGGAGGCCCTACTAAGTACTGAATCGCTAGAAAGGGAAGGCGGTAAAGGGGTGGTGAGATTTGTGATACTGTAAATAGGTAAATTCGAGGAGATTCTATGTTCACTCTATTGGCTGAGACCCTTGTATGATACCCTGGTAGACCCCCTTGTAAAATCAAGGAATTAACCTCAGTTTAGGGAGGGGGGGACTGTAGTAGCAAGGTGGCATAAGACAAAAGCAGCATTGGGTGGCGATTACCATGTATTTATCCCTGTAGGTTGTAATCAGCGGATTCCTAATCAATATCTGCATGCGCTACTGTCTGCAGCTGTACGGCGTCGCCAGAGACCGTTTTCATTCGCATAAGAAGCAATGACTTGTTCCTGATTTCATATATTTTGCTAGATTTATTGCTGTTATCAACCTCGGTATCAGCTTACTCTTCCACTTCATTTTGTCAGTCAGCTCAACATGGCGTCCAGAAGCATCAATGTCCATCCTAAGGGCTACCACCCCGCCTCCCTCACTAAAACAACCTTCGACATCATCATCATTGGTGGCGGCCCCGTTGCCTGCTTCGCCGAAGCTCGTCTCGCCAAAGCCGGTCTGAGCGTTGCCGTAGTCCAACACGAGCTCTACGGCGGTGAGTGCCACTTCTTTGGATGCATTCCGTCCAAAGCCCTTCTTCGACCTATCGAAGCTCTCGAAGCGGCGAAAGCAATTGACGGAGCTCGAGAGGCGATCGGCAACAACAAGCTCGATGTTGCTGCTGTATTCAAAAGAAGAGACAAGTTCGTAGATTTGTGGGATGACAGTAACTGGATTTCCATTTCAAATGGAGCGAGTGGCGCGACGCTTGTACGAGGTTTTGGACGTATTGCTGGCATGAAGAAGGTTAGCGTTCAACCACATGGTGAGACGCAGAAATATCATATCGATGCGAATATTGCGGTCATTGTTGCAACAGGGTCTACGCACATTGTGCCTGCGATTCCGGGCATCGAGAGTCTCGAAGAAGGAACGGAGCTCTGGATCAATCGCGACGCAGTCGCGGCAAATTCAGTTCCTGAGCATTTGATCATTCTTGGTGCTGGGGCTGTGGGGTCTGAAATGGCAACTTTCTATTCCGCCATTGGCTCCAAGGTGACACTGATTTCGTCCACTGCGGAAATCCTGCCTAAGGTTGAGCGGGAGGCTGCGAAGATCGTGCGTAAGAGCTTGGAGGCGAGTGGTGTCTCTATAAAGCTCTCTTCGCGTGTTTCCAAGATTGAGAAACATGCTGCGAACTCATTGACGGTTATGTTATCCAACGGAGAAACGATTTCGGGTTCCGTACTCCTGAACGCGACAGGACGAAGGCCAAGGACCTTTGATTTTGGGCTTGAGAGCATTGGCCTAACTGGAGAAGGCCAGCCGTTGAAAACGGATGCAAGTCTCGCCGTTCCTACATCTCAAGGCACTGAGCCCTGGCTATTTGCCGTCGGGGATGTGAACGGTCTTGGTCCTACTACTCACATGGGCGTTTATCAGGCGCGTATTGCCAGCAATGCCATTTTGTCCTCCATTCGAGATAAGCAACCATCTGTCAAGATCAACACTCCTATCGGAGTTACTGTTACAGAAACCAAGGGTTCTGAAAACACATTTCCCCAAGTCATTTTCACAGAACCCAACATCGGTGCCGTTGGTCACACCCTTGCTTCAGCTCAATCCGCCGGCCTGAAAGTCAGGGCTGTCGACAGCGATTTCTCTATAGCAGGGACATGGTTATATGGAGATGGACAGCCTGGCTGGGCTCGATGGGTTATCGAAGAGGGAACTGATAAGCTGGTTGGTGCAACGTTTTGTTGTGTTGAGGGATCGGAGTTTGTAAATGCGAGTCAGGTAGCTGTTGTGCAAGGCTTGACCTTGAAGGAGATGGTACATGTAGTTCCCCCATTTCCAACTCGGGGTGAAATCTGGACCTACTTGCTGAACGCTGCTGGGTTCTAGCAGGATAACAATCAATATTCTCAAAAAGTTACAGTTATAAGGTATCCTTAAATTTCTGAGGTTTTTGGTTATAGATGGATCAAAAATTAAGAATATCTACTGGTTAACCTCTTCGTCCATATTTGTGCGCTTGATGATTGGTCATCGACGCACTACTCGACCCGGTGGCGAAGATCTTCATCCTTATGGTCTTGATAAAAGTTACCTTCACGGTCGAAGTTCTTCCTCGGCAGCAGCATTGTTTCAAGGATCAGCTCTATTCCCACAGCAAAGCAGGTTTCACGAACGAAATCGTCGTATTAGATGACCTCTGGAAAATTGTTTGCGACAGCCTCCATGCGAGAGTGTATTCCTTCGAGAACATTACGCGCTATTACCTCGAAAGAAGCAAAAACCAGAGTATCTATCCTTAATCCGCGCACGAAGAGTATGATTATGTCGATTCCGCTTCCTCAGAGGTCTTTTAGAAGAGACGATCGGATCGAGTGGCTGTGGAGCCATCCTCTTATGCCAACTCTACCTATTATAACCGCGGCACTTAGCAGGGCAACGCGAATCTGGCTCTTTGCATCAGATGGATCTGCCAAAAAGGAAGAGAGTGGGAGAGTATGCGCACACCTAGAGCAACACTTGGTGGCCATCCCTATAGAAACGAATTAACTTTAATATACAAATTGGGAGGGACAAGAGAGTCTTGGTGATTTGTCTATTAGGCGCCCATAGTGACGTCATACAGCTCTTCAATCGCCCTTCAAGCCGTCCATCTCCTGTATTTCCATCAAGCGGTTTGCTGGTTGCGCTTCCTTGGTTTCCCCATACCTGGCTTAATCATCAGTACCAAGGTAAGGGCTTATCTGCTGTGTCCACACCGAGATTGAGAGTCCCGGCCTCAGGAGTATCCCGAGATCCAGTGAAAGATCATCTATATCTGCGCAGAGTCCATTTGTGATAACGTCTGTCTTGTCAAAAGCGCTTTCGAGTTCGTCGTCGTCGTCGTGAGTTATAGAACCCGTCTGATTAGCAGACTGCTTGCCAGCAGGCTCGTCATCCAGAACGTTCTCCACAGGCGTCGCGGCAGCAGGGCAACTAGGGCGACAATTAACGCTTGCATCAGAAATCGGCACTCGCACGCCAGCTAACACGGTGTTGAAGCAGATTATGGCAGGCACGAAAACCACACCTTTGTCAATGTACGGTAGGGGGTTTCAAGAATTCATCGTCAGTCCCCTGTATTCTGCCAGACTGAATAAAGAAAATAGTGGGGCAAAATGAAGCATTCGATGTTGTTCTATGGAAAGATACTTCTCACCGCCTACATGGGGGTGACGATGAATTCTTGAAGCCCCCTACCGTACCTCAATTCAACACCACCTGTTCAGCCCTGCTCCGACAATGGATGTGAGCCGCTTGGAAAACAAGGCGCCCGTGGTGCTCTTTTCAGGTTAACTCTGAAATCCTATGGATATACTTTCGTTGCAAAAGGGACTGTGACGGCATTCACGGCGATGTTGAAGCACGAAGGTTTGGTCTACCGACACTTGGACGAAGTTCAAGGAGAGTCTATACCTGTCTATCTTGGGAATATCTCTCTCCTTCGTCCTTACTTTCTTGATTTTGGGGTCAGAATAGTTCACATGCTGCTTATGTCGTGGGCAGGTGAGCAGGCACGGGGGGATTTGGTCTCGAGCTTAGGACGTGAGCTAGTCGAAGAGACAACAAGTGCAGTTACCAAGCTACGGTATCATGGAGTGGAGCATTGGGACGTGCGACCGCCGAATGTGCTATGGAATACTGAACGAAGAAAGGTAATGCTTGTGGACTTTGAGCGTTCAGAGATCTTGGAGCAGGGGCCGTCTCTCCAGGAGATATCACATAATCGGAAGCGGAAGTATCTCTACTTCAATGGTGGGACACGTTGTGCTTCCCACAAAACTATGGCTTTCATCGATCCAATGAGCTAGAATTCCCAGAACGCGCGATAAGAAAGCATGAAAAGGGTTATGCATGTTAGAGATTCCGGCATGGTTTTGCCTTTTGCTTAGAATTTATTTCCCATGGCATGAGTTATAGGGGCTACCTGATAAAACTCTCAATTGACATTTACTTCGCCTAGTACGACGTAATATTCTACTCTGCACATGGGGTCATCCATACCAAATTGAAACACCCCACATGCAAGCGGAAGCATTTTTACGGTGCACGAGGCTAACAAGGTGGCTGCCTACCATCGGTCATTCGTACAGATGCGTTCCGAGCCGCCCCATCACTTCAGTACACTAGACGAACGGTGCGACCGCAGCGTGAACACGTCAGTCTAAACAGGCGAACCATTTCCCTTTTTGTATTGATATTAGCGGCCATGGCGCCATCTTTGCATGACTCACATTTATGCCGTACATCCTCGCGCCTTATCGGCGCCGCTCCATCTCAGCGCTGACTATCAGACCTCGACATACCAATGCAACTCCATACGTTTTCGCATGCTTTTTCTACCGTGAATTGGGGCGATGGCAGCTAGTCAGAGCCTAGTGGTCGATGCGTTGGACAAGGCCTCAAAGGGAAGGACTATGATTAGCGTGTCGCACCAGGTTGAGATTATGAAGCAGGCGGACAAAGTTTTTGTACTTGAACATGGGAGAATTGTGGAGAGTGGTAGCTATGCAAGTCTGCTCAGCCAGAGGGGAAGACCTTCAACTACCCCGCTATATCACGTTGGGGTAAGATTTGGAGAAGCTGTATACAACCCAATATTTGTTCGGTGCGTTGGGAAGCGGGGTTGATGGTGTTCTTGCAATATGGTCACGTGATGGACGAAAAGGGTAGGAGAATGTGGTTGGATTATTAAGATACTGGAGATACTGATGAACAAAAAGTAAACCTTCGCCCAAACACTCTCTCGTTAAAAAAGTTAGCCCCACTTGGCGTGTTAATCCTTGCACGCACTTTGCCATTCTCCAGTAAAGCGTACTGCAAGGGTAATGCTCCGATGTACCTCTAGCCAGGTCGTCATCCGTGCAAAGTCTTTGTTATAGTGCGTCACGTGGGCGGCTTTGGGTTATCGTAGAATAGCGAATTGACCTGCCGATTAACTCTTGTGGCTTTTCTGGTCCGATGTGGCAGCCTTACAAACGGGATCTTACTCCAAGAGACTAAGGAGAAAAAGTTCAAAGGTTCAAAGCTCCCCTTGATATACCTACATATCGCACTAGTGTGACGCTAGTCTAATAGCGCGTATGTCCGAAGTGTGACCTCAGTTCACTCAGGGAATTCCTTTTGGTCATGTGATTAATCACGTGAATCTACCGGAACCGTCACACCCGATGGCGTAAAGCTATTCAAACTGTCCCCATCCCACGTTCGGTGTACTGTAACATAGGGGCCTCGGAGTACGAAAGGCAGTTCGATCTCCGAATCAGGAGAGCGTCGGATATGTATAAGTATGATAGTCAGTATTGGCTTAGGAATGCCAAGCTTGAGTTCTCTTCATCACCAGTAATACTTTGTATAGCACACACAATTATACCTTCTTCACCTTTTCCTTTTATCTTACCACTTTCACTACTTTACTGGCACATGGTGACCCTTCTTGTTGCCCTCAACACTACACTTAGCTATTACAGTCACTGACCCGCAAGCCCATTTCCGGTAGCTTCTTTCGTAAGCTTTCGTTTACTTCTAGAATATTCTAGAAATGAAGCGACGGATTGATTAGAAATGACGATCTGAATTATAGCTGTCCAAAGTGTTGTATAAGATTAGCCAATGAGAATCTGATAATAAAAACCTTCCCAGATGAACAGCCACCAGCGACTATTGACCTCGACGGCGAAATGTTATACGATAGTGCCCAGTAGTCCGGTGGTAGCCAGAGAAAATTCTGTGTATTCCACATGACCCACGACCTGTTAATGCCTAATCCTTGGCGACCACATTTATCCCTTCCCTCTTGAGGCTGTCCAGACATAGTAAGAAGCCTAGTTCTATCTACCTTGATACTACCGCCGTTCGTAAGAAGATTCGAGTCTATACTATCGAATGATAGACTTGTGACATAAGTGTTAACTGTAATTGTCTGGTGGCAGGAGCCGGTACCCACGTCCCAGATCTTGACCGTTTTGTCGTCCGAGGCCGACGCCAGCAGCTTCGAGTCGTGTGAGAAGGCAATAGACCTGACCCAACCGCAATAGCCTTTGAGCGTCTGCTGGAGAGAGCAGGTACCCACGTCCCAGATCTTGACCGTTTCGTCGTGCGAGCCCGACGCCAGTAGCTTCGAGTCGTGTGAGAAGGCAACAGACCTGACCCAACCGCGATGGCCTTTGAGCGTCTGCTGGAGGGAGCCAGTACCCACGTCCCAGATTTTGACTGTTTCGTCGTGCGAGCCCGACGCTAGTAGCTTTGAGTCGTGTGAGAAGGCAACAGACCTGACCCAACCGCGATGGCCTTCGAGCGTCTTCTGGAGGGAGTAGATACCCACGTCCCAGATCTTGACCGTTTTGTCGTCTGAGGCCGATACCAGCAGCTTCGAGTCGTGTGAGAAGGCAACAGACAAGACCGAATGGCCATGGCCTTCGAGCGTCTGCTGGAGGGATCCGGTACTCACGTCCCAGATCTTGACCGTTTTGTCGTCCGAGGCCGACGCCAGCAGCTTCGAGTTGTGTGAGAAGGCAACAGACCAGACCGAACTGCCATAGAGGGAGACCCAACTGCCATGGTCTTCGAGCGTCTGCTGGAGGGAGCCAGTACCCACGTCCCAGATCTTGACCGTTTGGTCGTGCGAGCCTGACGCCAGCAGCTTCGAGTCGTGTGAGAAGGCAACAGACAAGACTGAATGGCCATGGCCTTCGAGCGTCTGCTGGAGGGATCCGGTACCCACGTCCCAGATCTTGACCGTTTTGTTGTCCGAGGCCGACGCCAGCAGCTTCGAGTTGTGTGAGAAGGCAACAGACCAGACCGAACTGCCATAGAGGGAGACCCAACTTCCATGGCCTTCGAGCGTCTGCTGGAGGGATCCGGTACCCACGTCCCAGATCTTGACCGTTTGGTCGTGCGAGGCCGACGCCAGCAGCTTCGAGTCGTGTGAGAAGGCAATAGACCTGACCCAACCGCGATGGCCTTCGAGCGTTTGCTGGAGGGATCCGGTACCCACGTCCCAGATCTTGACCGTTTGGTCGTGCGAGGCCGACGCCAGCAGCTTCGAGTCGTGTGAGAAGGCAATAGACCTGACCCAACCGCGATGGCCTTTGAGCGTCTGCTGGAGGGAGCAAGTACCCACGTCCCAGATCTTGACCGTTTTGTCGTCCGAGGCCGACGCCAGCAGCTTCGACTCGTGTGAGAAGGCAACAGACCTGACCGTATCGCTATGGTCTTCGAGAGTTTGCAAAACGGCATTCCAACCCGACTCTACCTCTGGCTGTTGTGAAATCCAACCAGGTATACAATTCTGGAAGGTATTTCGAATAATGCTTGCTTTCGGGGCAAAGATCAGCGCCGAAGAGTAGAGTTGGAGGGGCGACGAGTCAGCTATTGAGCGGTAGCAGAGTAAAAATCGGTAAGCGTCGTAAAGAAAGTCGGTCAACTCGCTGTTCTTATACTTCTAGTTTGGGGTCAGTGTAAGACAAGTCTAATAGCTGATAATGACTTACGTCGAAAAGAGATCGTAAGGTAATGATCATGGTCAGACCTTCTGAAACCCTGCCTATCCAGCTCAAGGCCTCGAACCAGTGTAGGAGATGTGTTTGCAAAAAATCAAGCACAGCCTGCACGTCGCAAAAATGGCCTTTACTTTTTTCCACATGGTACACCCAGTACCGACAGGCGTATTGGACCTCAGACGATAAGTGTTCATCCACGATCTGACGGGCGACTTCAGGACGAGCCACTCCAGGCTCTTTGAACCCGCATGGGTTTCTTTTCAGTGTGTGTGAGAGCAGTTTCAAGCACCTCCACGCGGTATTCCCGTGGCCTTTCTGCTCATCTACTGAGAACCAGTTTTCGTCAATTTTGTTTCGTTTTTTGGGGTCTACAAGAAACTCTCGAAAGGAACCATGGAAGATCCTCACGGGGGATTCATCGCTAGCGGGGATACGGAGAACGGAACGTAATTCTTCCAACCGGAGTTTGATAATTTCCAAATCCATTTCCTCTGCATCGTCGTTTTCATGGTCGTCTTCATGGAAGAGACTAGCAAGTGCTGAAACTGAGAGGGGGTCGGCAAGCAGAGCAATTGTTTCCAGCAACTTGCAAAACTGCTCCTTGAGTAGTGGATCATCTTCGATACCCAGCTGTGTCATAACCGGGCGATAGGTCTTATCGAGCTGTGACCCTTGGCTGTGAAATTGAGAGCCTTGTACTCTTTTCAATTGCTTTTCTGGGGTCCAACGACGATCTTTAATTATACGGCAGATAGTAGCAGCGAAGATGAACGATGGTTCAGCTATCCGAGCCAGCTTTTCAATGGCCACAGTTCCTGGCCAATCCTTGATCGGTTTGCGCTCCATGTTAGCGAACTCGCTTGTAAAGTATGCGGATAGATCCTCCAGCGTATGTAGGGTATCTTCTAGAGCAACATCTGGATGCTCATCCCCTCTGATGCCCAGGAACGTGTCAATGATTCCCTTTTCTGGTCTACTAGTGAGAAAGATTCGTAGACGGACTGACTCCAGCTCCTCTAGCCGTGCGAGAAGGCGAAGGGCGGTCTTCAGGTCTTCCTCCTTCTCGCATTCGTCTAACGCGTCAATAACAATAATGATTGCGGAGCGGCGTTCAGGGACTGTAGATAGTGGTTGTAGAATGAGTTTTTCGAATTGCTCCTTGAAAGCCTTTCCAGATATAGCAGAATCGGAGTTGATTGCATCCACGAGAGATGGCACGACAGCAGGAAGCGAGTAGGATAGCTGAGCGGCAATCGTAGTAAATAGTCTTCTTGCGTCTTTGCGATCACTTTCGCCTCTCTTAAAGAAGAAGCTTGCTCCGAGTTGGTCCTTGTCATGGAAAGCACGAGCAACGGTACGAGAAATCGTTGACTTTCCCGTTCCGGCCATGCCGCTTAGCCAAAACATGCATTTGCCGTGAGGGTCATCAGCCCATTGGGCGATTTGGAGCCGTAGGTCGACTCGAGTATCATCTAGGCATAGTGATTCGTACTCTTCGTCGTGGGAGTTGAAACTAACTCCTTCTACAGAGGCTAATCTAGATAGTTCAAATTTGCTCAAGAGCTTCGTAACAGACTCCTTGATATCTTCCAAACTCTTCAACTCGTTCCTTATGTCGGAAATAAGAGTAAGGCCACAAGTGCTGGCTGCTACCTCAGCTCGTGTTGCAATCTTATTACACTCAGAGTCGAAGCTACTGATGGCTTCGCTCCCCCAGATTGCTTTCAAGTCGCGAAGAAAGAAGTTTTCCTGGTATAACTGGATAGCTCTGGCCAAAAATTTCAGTATACACGCTTGCAGGTCGATCAATGCTGTTTCGAAGTTCATTCGAGCTTGATCTTCTAGTATCTGTGCTATGAAGGTGTAATACACCTTTAAGCGATTCGCCATGTACAGCACAGCATCTAGGCCTGATAACAATGCAGCCATCTGGTGCTGGTAGGCTACGGTAATCTGCAGGCGGTTAGAGAGTACTTGGAGGAGCGGATAAAATGACACCGCGAGGACGCGATCATTTACGAACCCCAATCAAAACTTTAACTCCAGCCCATGGCAAGCCCACGTGTATTGGGTCAAGACTGGCGGCGGCGTTACCGATGGGCGTTAATAGATCCACCCATTTTACGACTTTGTCGGCTACATCCCGAAGTCGTATCTCATGACCGGCAATGCTACATTGCCATCTCTTGTCTTTACACTCTTTCTGTTTCTTTTTTGCTGCCTCGTAAGCATCCGCGATAGCTGTATCGGCATTGCCGCCAACAAGCGACATGTGTTTTTCCACAGTTGCGCGGTCCTTTTTTTCGAGCTGTTCCAAGGCCTTCTTTAAGATATCTGCGCTTGGAGCCTTGCTCGGGGAAGAGCCAGTCTGTGATGATCCGAGCGGGGTTCGCCTTGCCTGAGATGATTTAGCACTTGAAGGCGAAGAGGATAGAGCTTGGTTGGATATTACATTGTTTGTCAATAGAGCAGTAGTTAATGGGACCGAAACCAATGAACCAGTAGCCGCGGGACCAGGAACTGCAGAATTCGATTGAACTACTCCAGCTGACGTAGTTGACAGGGTTGACGGAGGATCGACGGCTATGTTAGCAGCCGACGTAGCGGCGGTGTCTGGTAGCTCCTTGGCGCCGGATGCGGAGGCGGACGCTGGGGTTGGTGGAGCTCTTGGCGGTGAGCGGGAGAGCAGCTTGCGCAGAGACTGCCTGAATCCGGGCATCTTAGTTGGCTTTGTTTTACAAAAGCGGACAAGAAGAGGATTGAGAAGACGAGAGAGAAAATCCGAAGCTGGGCTTTCAGCTCGAATACACGGGACAACGCCCAAAACGCCTGGGCAAAAGTTGACAGGCGGACCGGAAGGCGGTAAGAACTGGCAGAAGTTTGACGAGGAACACCAAAATCAGGGCCTATCTCCTCAGGCCGATATCGGCCCGGATTAAGTATTTTCCATCAGCCCACAAAGAAACAGCCCTAGGATACTGAATAAAGTCTTGTGGCCCTGTGTCTCGATCGCTAAGTTAAAGTCTCAATTTCTCTTTTTATTTACATCAAATTTTTTTGAGTGACATAGGCTTTCCAAAAGTGCTTATTTTCACGATACGTTATATTCGAATGTATAACTCAGTTACACAATCGAACCAATGTCATTGGCCAAGTAAGCGAGAGACAGGTCGTGAAAATTACAGTGTATTGCTTCACTCTGGAATCGTATTCTTCAGTCCATCCCGAGCACGTCAGCCATATGATATCACGAGGACACAATGGCTGACAATATTGATGAGCAGGTCAAAGCGCACATCCGCGAGATCTTACGTCTTGTGCTTGATGTCAAAGGTAAGACTTCGCGTGAGTTGAACGAATTAGTAGACAGACGAGTAAGTTTGAGCTTCATTCTATCATAACGTATTTCAATTGAGATAGCAGTTTAGTACTGTACAAGACGACATTCTGTAAGATAGCTGTCAAGAAATATCAAGATTTTGCGCAAAAGAGGATGACGAAAATGACACTTTGAAATTGACGATGACGTGACCTAGAGGTACATCAGAGTAACACCCTTGCACTGCGCCTTACCTAAAACGGTAAAGCTGTGCGCTAGTAAAAGTGGGGCCTAACATTTTAAGAGAGTGTGTTTGGGAAAGCCGGTTTCGACTGTACAGCAGTCTGTACATAGACAAGAATCCTCCCTATGACTCATACTGATCAAGTGGTCTCTGAGTCATGTGAGCCCATGTGATCCCATGTGACTCAGCAGGCAGCACTATCCACCAGGGGGTGACAAGTCTTATGGAACAGCAAAAAGTCTCGTTCGCCTCTCAGCACCCGCAATGCAACTCTGAAATCAATAAAATTCTATGACAGATATAGAATTTCATACGGCGAACAATTCTCTCTATCCAGAAATTTTGTATTGTGTTACATTGAGAAATTATAATTAGTCGAAAAGTGCGGCTGTTCCATGAGACTTGTCACCCCCTGGTGATCTGCCTAGAACCAGAGTCACCTGATTACTCATTCCAACAGGTGTCCAAGTCTCGAGCGTATGAACTTCTCGCGTTGGTGGATTGGGAATACAGTAATGTATTTTATGGATGCATTTAGCATCTTCCTATTTTGAAGCCATTTTAGTGATTTCGTCCTTTTTGAGATATTACTGAAGAGTGTGGTGGAAGTGAAGTTGAAAGTTTGCTGAGACGCTAGGACGATAGAGGGGTCTGTATGCTTTGACTGCTCGACTTCGAGGCTTCGGAATTCGGCATTGAGAGTCAGAGTTTGCTGATTTTACTGAGGAATTTCCTTCCGGTTGAAAAGTAGTACAGTTTAGACTGGTTTTTGGGTCGTTCCATCATTTTTGAATGCAGTCACGTGTGTGGTATCTAGTCACGTGAATAATAGAAGAAGATCTGTTCTGAGTCCGGAGCAAGGAAACTTCACTATGCCGGACGAGTAAGTAGTAAGTTTGAATGTTGCTTCTATCAATTCAATGAACGTTGGTATCCTGTTCATTTACAGATACCTACGTGGTGACTTCTGTCAGGCTGTGTTAGACTACCTAAAATCTCAAATGTCCCAGGTACCTTAAAATGATTCATACAAAAACGGCTGCTTCTCAGTGATTTACTGCAAATAGCTTGCAACATCATCCTTCATGTTATATCTTCATATACACGTCAGTATCAATTCTCATTTGTCAACTTGTAACGGGGCAAAACTTACAAGTTCATTTCCTCAATCGTGAGCTTCTCATTTTCATTAGCGACTTTGTAGATCGGATTAGCAGTATCGCTTGAGAAGCCGATACGCTCCATGATGTTCAACCTCGCACGTGCACTCGCTGCCTGGACACGCGTAGCTCGAGGCTTGCGGACCTTCTCGTAGACTTCCAACGCCTTCTTGATGTCGCCCTTGAAGTTCTCCTTGCTGAATACAAGCCCCAAAGCGGCGGAATCTTCGATGGCTTGGCATGCTCCTTGGCTTTGATCGGGCATCATTGGATGGGCAGCGTCGCCTATTATGCATGTATTGCCTTTAGTCCAGTGTGAATATAGATTCAGCGTCAGTCGAATTATTGCCTGCACGTGATGAGAAACTCACAAGGCTGGTGAACAAATAATCGCCATGGCTTGATATCAGTCGAAATCTTGAGCAGGTTTAATATGTCCTTGTCAAGTTCTGGGAATGGAGCAAGCAGCTCTTCGACTGTTGCGGTGTAGTTCCATCCTTCATCGCCGTGACGGGCGATGGCTCGAGGAAAGAAGCAATAGAAAGAAATAACTTGGGCGTCTTGACAAGGCGAGACAACGATCTTATCGATTCCACGTCCTCCCCAGTACTCGATTCCCCTTTCTTCACTAAAGTCTTTGAGACCTAACCGGAGTACATCTGGAGTTGCAACATTGGCATGAAGACACGCTGATGTAGAGGGCCGTTTATCGACAGTGACACCAATGAGCGATCGAACGGTAGACTAGAAGGGTCAGTAAAGAATCACATGAACAATTATGATTGAAAACCCACTCCAACGCCATCAGCTCCAATGATGACTTCATGCTTGGCAGTAGCTCCATTTGTAAATGTGATCAAGCCACTTGCAAAGTCGATGGCTGAGCATTTATGGTCCACAATCAACTTCACCGGGATTCCTTCGCCATCCGTAGAAAGCGCATCATCCATCAGCATTTTATGCATGTCCACACGGTGAAACATGTAATATTCCTGCATTTCGCGTTAACGAAGACTCCGATCGAAGGGTCCAGAGAACTCACCCGTCCCCAAGTCTTCTTGTAGTCCTTCAAATCATAACAACTCGTGACTTCTCCAGTCTTCCAGTCATGAGATATAAGTTTCTTTAGCTCCACTGGCCTTCCGGCGTCAATATTGACTCCCCATTCGTGCAGCCATCTGCCTCCATTCACAGCGCATGAGATGGACGCGCCAACCTCGCCAGCGAAATGTGCTCGTTCGTAAATCGTCACTTTGTGACCTGCTCGTCTAAGAGATATCGACACACAAAGGCCGCCAATTCCACCCCCAATGACTGCAATATCCAACTGTCTCCATGCCTCGTTCGATGGCGAAGATACAGAGCCCATCTTGGTCACGTGCCCTGGCTACGTCGAAGTGTGGTGGTGATAAGCCGGGGCAGGCAATGCGCAAAAGCTTAATGAATGCTTGGTATAGATGTGAAAAGAATGAAATCGAGTACGGATTTATTGAATGCGTGAGAGAATGAGGATGTAGGATCTCAGCTGATCATAATATACTTTCGAGCATCCTCGAGTTAGATCCGGCCTAACGGTTTGTGCGAATATCCCATCTGTCTGGTGGGGCCAGCGGAGAATTTCGCAGTGTGTTGGTTCTCTATCTTATATATGATAGAAAATCTATTTTGTGCCGCTGCTTTCCAGGCCGTCTTACGTCGAAGATCTTTGAGAAAGAGCGCGGCTCTTTGTCCGGCTTTTCTGTCCACCGCGCTCACACCCCGCTATTCTCCCTTTCCCCTCATAACATCTATACCTTCAAGGTTTGTATCAGTTCATCAATCTTAGATCTCTAACCTTCGCCTGGTCCAGTGCAAAATATTTCCAAAGCTTCAGCAACCTTTTCTCGAGCTTCCGGCATCCGCATTCAAGGTTATCTCATCTCGCATTCGATAGCCAGTGAGGAAACGGCCCAAATCAGGCTCTATCGGGAAGGAGGACCTATTCGTCGTATCATAGGCTGTTGATTTCTGGTGGGCACGGAGGCGGATGCGGATGCGGTTGAAGAGGAGGTTGAAAATCATTGTTGTGATTCGAGGGACGCATTGGGAAAGTGGGGGTTGATCTGGTCCCCTCCTGACTAATACTTGAAATGTCTTCGACTTCCCTATCCTGTTCGATCTTCTACATTTTAAGCAGGTGCTGGTTCAAAGCATAGTACGGGCATCATCCGTGTTCATATTGCTTAATCTCTTCACCCTTTTTTCCAAGTTGCTGCAATAATCTAGTTCAAGTTAACATTTACAAGATTTTGCATGGAAGGTTTCGGGCACGTGAAAACGGAGCCGAGTTTCGCAATGTGGGTCTCGAGGAATCGAAGTTCCTTTTTTCAAAGTCTTATGATTTTCTCATTTGGTCCAATTTAGCCAGATGAACTTTGTCTCGCGGTATTGACCGGAATATCCAAGGATCAATCGTTAGTCACGTGGTGTTTCCACAAATGGAATGGTCAAAAGCCTCCTCGCTTGCCCATGAAGTTGAGAGACTCCACCTCAGCCCCGTTCTCTTTTCTCAAGAAATGTGACCACCAGCACGGCCAAGCCAGATATATGCCACCCATATCATTCGTTTCTAGATCACCAACCCTAGCCATCTTCAGTTGTGTAGCTCGTCAACTCCATCGTACTTTGTGTCACGTGTTAGCCTAGTTCAGTACTCGCACTCCTCTATTTCATGAGAGCTAGACAAGGCAGAAGCAACCTAATCCAACAAACAACCTCGTATCAACTGCGAAGCATTGAAACCATACTTAGGGCCTCAAGTCCGCCTGGAGTGGCGGACGTAAGAAGCAAGGCGAGGCTAACGCTGCCCAATCCCACGAAGAACATCGTTTTCGATCTCATCAGCTAGCACTTGATTCAAATCCTATAGTAATGGGAAGCTTCGTGTTCAAGTGGGAACTCAAGTGGAACCCTGCATCGGAAGTTTTTGTTACAGGCACTTTTGATAACTGGTCCAAGAGTGAAAAGTTGTCAAGGTCGGGAGACTGTTTTGAGAAAGAGGTCTTCTTTCGAAACATAACGGGGCCGATATACTACAAGTTCGTAGTGGATGGTAACTGGGTCACAGATTACCGGCAGCCTCATCAGTTAGATGAAGAACACTTGAGTGGCGAGTTCAATGTACTTACACCCGACCGAATCTTGCGCGACGTACCGCCGCCAACCGAAATAGCTCCAACTGAAGCAGCACCCACTGAATCACTACCCACTGAAGCAGCACCCACTGAAGCAGCACCCACTGAAGCAGCACCCACTGAAGCAGCACCCACTGAATGGGCATCCACCGAATGGGCATCCACTGAATGGGCATCCACTGAATGGGCACCCACTGAATGGGCACCCACTGAATCACCACCCACTGAATGGGCATCCACTGAATGGGCACCTACTGAATGGACACCTACTGAATGGGCACCTACTGAATGGGCACCTACTGAATGGGCACCTACTGAATGGGCACCTACTGAATCACCACCTACGGAATGGGCACCTACTGAATCACTACCCACCGAAATAGCTCCAACTGAAGCAGCATCCACTTGAATGAGCACCACCGAATCACCACCCAACGAATGGGCACCCGCTGAAGCAGCACCCACTTGAATGAGCACCACCGAATCACCACCCAACGAATGGGCACCCGCTGAATCAGCACACCTCCAGGAGAAATTTGTGTATCCTGGCCCGTATCCATATAAGAAGTTGGATTTCGACAATTGGGAAATCCGAATTTCGACTTTGAATTGGAGCAATGGCGAATGCGACCCCGTTGTTTGCTCTCTCGAGCACGTATCCCTGATCGATCCAGGACCGTATGTTGCGCTTTCATGCTGCTGGGAAGATCCTGATACCGTCTGTAGTATTCTACTAGGATTCCACCACTCTGAAGTCACCGTGAATCTGCTTACGTCGCTCAAAGGCGTGAGATACCTACGAGGATAAGGATCGAAAAATAAAGCAAGCTCGATTCGTCTATGGGTGGATGCATTGCGTATAAACCAAGGGGACAACGAAGAACGAAGCCATCAGGTTCGGCAAAAGCGCCAAATATATTCGAGAGCGACGGAAGTGCTGTGTTGGGTGACCGATACGCTGATCGATAATCGAATGGAGGAGCTTTCACCAAGCTTATGGAAATTGATAATAGGAAGTCCATCGAGTGTGCAGGACAACACTCCGTTAATGTATGGCCCACAAGCCGATAAGACATATAAGTGACTGACCATGGCTGACAAAAATTTCTTCTGTATAGCCAAAAAGGAGCATCCGAGTACGAGACAGACCTGTTTTGAGAATACTGGACCACTTCTTCAGTGCACCATACTGGAGAAGAGTCTGGGTAATCCAGGAGATAGCGGTTGCTTCAAATGTTGCTATCCTTCATTGAGGCAAAGAAACTTCGTGGGAAGATATTGCGGAAATCATATCGGAACTGCGCGTGGCCCCAGACATTGGACTAAAGGGCCGGAATGTTCACAGCAATGCACTTCATATATTAGAGTTCCGCAACAGATTCCAGAATAGGGAATCCATTTGGTATCATGGATGCGATCAAATGGAGTGGGCGTACATTGGCAACTGATTCGCGAGATAAAATCTTTGCCTTGCTGGGCTTGTGCCACGATGGGTCAACATTTGTCCCGCTTCCCAACTACAAGCAATCTCTGGAGACTGTCACCACCGACATTGTTAAGACGATTATGAGCATGAATCAGTCCTTGGATCTCATGTGCCTCAAAGGGACTGGTCCTCTCTCAGGATTGGCCCAGCCAATTTGGGTTCAGAACTGACGAGTTTCTGGTCTGGTAGCATGACCATCCAAGAAGCTACTTTCGACCAATGGCAGACTACTTACAGCTTCAGCCCAATTCTTGAAGGTTCCAACAGCCGATTCCTCGAAGCTAAAGGCAAGCTCCTTGGCATTTGTTTCCCGACTCAGTACAGGGATGAGGCCGGATGGTCTTTGACTTCGAAACTAGGGGATACAAACCCATCACTTCGAAATGCCTCGAAGGAAGAAATTGTTCGGAGAGACGATATTTGGGACACACTCACGATGGGACTTCTTCGGGAAACGCGATAAACGTCGGAATTGTTTTTCCACTCTCTGGAGACCAATGGGAAGAGGTGCAGTCCATAATCTGTCACTGATAGCCTGGATTGATCAGAACGCATAGTTTGGTGTCAAAGGTCGCAATCTGCGTGCATGGTCACAAACCACATCACAGTCTGAGCATGGAGTTCTGCGCAAGGATCCAAGGCACGTTTCTACAGCCAAAGATTTCGAGACATTCATCAATACTCTAGAACGCGTTCTCGGCAGTGGTATGTGACTGCTGCTTTTGATGCTAATCCCGGCGTTTTTCCCGGGGAGTGATCCGGTGTAATGATGGTCTATCGACATGCAGAAGCAAAGGACTTCGTCTGTCTTTTCCACGGCTCTCGATACCTGTAGTTTTGAGGCGGAAAGACAGCCACACGCGTTTCCGCGTAATTGGTGGTGCATACCTTGAAACTGACAAGAAGTTCAGGTTTTATGACCGACAACTGGTCGATGTTTGGGATTGGTCCTGGGAGAAGCAGGTGGAGACTGGTTCTCTGCTAGTAGGAAGCTGCACTGCCTCATTTTGCCCAGGGATGTCTCTTGTAGAGTCTGGAGCATTCTATGAACCGAAGAGAAGGGAAATTATACTTTCTACCGCTTTATCCAGATGGTGAAACCCTTAGGTGAGAGAGGTACTTTCGTGTAAGCGTTTGCTGTCAGCCTCATTGCGACTTTAGTGCAGCACGCGGTTCTGATTCACCTCTCTGACTACAGGAAATGCACGCAAGATCAAATCGACGTCCCCATATCTCAAAATTACGTTCTCAAGGAAACTCCTGTTAGACGATAGTAATGATCTGCGGATCCATCCAACAAACCAGTTCTACTGTTCTTCGAACTCCTGCGTCCTACAATTCTGCCATTCCTTCCGCATATCACTAAACTCAAAAATTCCAAGCCGCGAGTGTGTAGAGCTACCTCAATCTAATAACACCAGGCCTCGTAGATCTTCCATCCTGAGCCTTAAGATGCTCAGCAGGAAAACCTGGACTGATTGTTCATTTTCAATAAGAAACTTCTCTTCAACTGCGTCAGATTGCATCCACGTAGAAAGCCTACCTTTGGGCCCCTCAATGTCTTGCCGACTCAATAATTGAGCGAAGCTAAATGTTGAGCGACGAGACCATAAAGCTGGACGAATCCTGCCTTTCAATATGAGATGTCCGGATTCAACGGCCCCGAACTTGGCTTCACTGTTTAATAGCTGGATGCTGTAGTACAGGACCTCAAAACAGTCAGCGACCCCGGTATACAGTTATGGGTTTTCGCCTTTTCCGATGAAGTGCCCCAGTAAAATACTGTACGACCGCTTTCACGAGCGGGCATCAGCCCTGCTTTCTTGGCTTGGCGATAATTCCAGGCAAAGAGAGCGAAGAGAGGCATAGCCATAACGGAGGTGACGATGGTGAATGTCCCGAATCCTTATCTGAAGCCAGCGCCATTCAGAAAGCTCGTCGTGATGGGTCCGCCGATCCAAACTTTGGCAATATATGGGGATGAGACGAAGGCGAACATCAGGCCTCAGTTCTTGAGAGAGGACGGATCGGCGATGAAGATTGATGGTATGAAGGCTAGGCCGTTATATCTGCAGAAGTAAATGGTCAGTTGTGTGTCAAGCAAGGAAGCTCTGAATTCGAAACTGACATACCCGACTCAATAGAAGACTTAAGCTGCAGCATATGTCTGCACGTCGTTACATACCGCCATCATGACGAGGCCCAGAGTCAATATCAACACCATCAACGCAAAGTCGTGCGGTCGACCTCAGATATCCAGTATCTTGGCCTGAGGAAGCTTGAAAATCCCACCGATAAGACTGGACGTGATGGAGGTAGTCGCGTTCAGCGAAGGCTTTCGAAAGCTGCTTATGATATAGGCGTCAGGGAGCCCATCGCTGTCTGTTGCATCCCATCGACGAAATGTATGATCGATATCCTAGTGCGGGGGAAGTACGTGGCGTCTTTCGCGAAGAAGCACATTTGGATTGAACTTACAAGATGTATGCAATATCAAGTGCGAGTTGCTCCACAGAGACGTTGTGGTCTCGATCTTTTGCACACCGAGTTGAGCAACTATTGAAACATCATCTTGTACTGCCTCCGTCGACGGCGTATGGCTGTTGAGTAACAATGCCAGTTCTTGTTGGATTCATCGGGTGACTTCTTGGACTGGACGTCAGGGACAATGTCAGGATTGACATTGGTAAACGACTTCATGATGGAGAGCGTATGACCAAAAGTCACACACAAATAGAGGGCGAGAGATTGTGCTGTGACTTCCAATAGAAAGGGGAAAATGTAGGAGTGCAACGTGAGGCATTTTATCTCTTCTGCTCCGTAGATCCAAACATGCAAATTCTTCCAACGCCAGCATGTCGGAGTCGTACCGGCCCATTATCCAGACCACAACTAACCGCTTCAGTGACTCGATGAGGAAGAACTAATGGGACACGACAAATGAGATTGATCTAATCTAATCTGATTCTATTATCAGATGGCGAGATAATCTTGGCCCTGGAGCGAGATTCGGAGGGGTGGGGAAGTGGTTGAGTAGATACAGTCAGGTGTACCAACGCTTCTGGATTTGTTCTTGCATATGCGGCGGAGCAAAGTGCCAGACTTGGCTTTGCCCAGACTTTTGGACCGTTGAACCGACTGACACCGGACAATCCTCGCATCGCCATCAAGGCAATTAATGAAGAAGCGCAAAGGCTATCTACCTGTGAAATTTGAAGAAAGTGAACTTGGAATGGAGTTTCATCGTACACGATATTATCTGGACCACTTGGCCAATGTCCTAACGACTCACGGGCAAAAATCAAAAAGTAGAAAGTCATTGAAAATTTCTTTCATTCATCACCAGGAGCTCTCTATCAACACGGGTATGACCATGTGCTGACTCCTTCACCATGATTGATTCGCAATGAGAGCAGGAGCTTTCAAGCGTCCGTACTCGATACTAAGCAATTCAGAAACGCTCCAATATCGCATCCATCTCCACCAGAGATCAGGAGCTTTCAAGCTACCATGTCTCGCGATTCAAAAGTAAACTTCTTGAAGAAAATGAAGAACGACGCCGAATGTGATGTGCCGGGGGGAGTGTGGTGAATCAAACGGGGGGAATACATGACGGTGAATCTTTCGCTAATCGTTAGTCACATTCGAAAACTGAAATGCGCCATATCGTGGGGGAGGGGTTCGTGGGTGTCGTGCTGGGGGTATGTGGAGTGTGTGCTTTTTTGGGGTTCGAATCGGTAATGAAGGCTTGAGAACTTCAATTACAATTGTGTATCTGGGGTAAGATGTGAAGGTGAAGCACTGGGGGTGCAGAAAGGGGGGAATGTCGACCGTTTGCCAATCTACATATCCATCGAGTCGCCGCCGTTGGCATTGGCGAAGGTGAAACCACCCTGTTGACCGGTCTGGCCAAAGCCGAAAGCGCTGCCAGTTTGGTTGGTCTGAGGGGCAATCTCCTCTCCTTGGTCTTCCTCATCGGAGAAGTACTTCTCAATCATGTTGTAAGCCTTCATGTAGATTTCCTCGTTTGCGTTCGTCTGGCAGTCATGGATCTTCTCCATGCCGTGACACTCCTCGATGAACAGAGCATATTTGTTGATGCTTTCCTGTCCTTCACCCGCCGCGTCCTTGTCCATCTCACCAACCTTCAAAATGTTCTCAAGACCATCAAGGGCGACCTGAATAATCTTGTTATCAGGGCAAGCAAGAAGGTCGCACAAGGGCTTGATGCAGCCTTGGCTGACCAAGTAGCGGATCTGCTCTGGCTTCTGAAGTCCGCCAGAAGTAGCATTTGAGATTGCCCAACAAGCCTCTTTGCGAGTCTTCAAGTCTCCATTGGAAAGGAGGTGAATGAGAGGCGGGATGATGTTTGCGTCAATGACAGCCTGGATCTGGGTAGAGTTGCCAGCGGTAACGTTGGAAATAGTCCAGCAAGCCTCCTTGCGAATGCCATCCTTTCCGGAGCTCAAAAGGGAAAGCAGAGCAGGGAGAGCGCCGCAGTTGATAATAACTTGGGTTTGGACGTCGTCACCAGTAACAATGTTGCCTACGGATCGAAGAGCGGGTGTTTGGACCGAAGTAGATGCGTGCATGAGCAGCTCGACAAGTCGGCGGGGAATACCAGCTTCAATGACAGCTTGGATCTTATCATTGGCACCATCGGAAAGATATGAAATAGCCCAGCAAGCATCAATCAAAACCTCATCGTCCAGAGAGTAAACGAGCTTGGCGAGGACGGGTAGAGCGGGCAAGATCTGCTGGAACTGTGAGCTTGATATCACGTGACTAAGACATGAAGGGAACTTACGGTGTTCCAATCTGGCTGCGGGGTCTTGCCACGGCAGAAGTTGCTGAGGGTCCAGGTGGCATTGCGGAGCATGCTAAGCTTGCGGCTATCACCCAAAAGGTTTAAGAGTGGCTTGAGAGCACCACAGCTCAAAACATAATCCCGGCATGATGGGCTATCACCAGCAATGTTTCCAAGTGCCCAAACGGCCTGCTCTCTGACATCTGGCTCATGGCTGCCCAACAATTCAACGAAAATAGGAACGGCACCGGCCTCGATGACAACTTGTGTTTGTTGAGCGGAACCGGAAGCAATGTTTGTCAGAGCCCAGGCAGCTTCAAATTGTACGAGAGTATGAGGGGATCGGAGGAATTGAACAAAGCGGCCGACGACTCCGGTCTTAATAACTTCTTCGATGGGTGGGTTTCTCTCTTTTGAAAGGAGCTTTCGGAATTTTGTAGTGGCTTGGATTTGAAGGTCGATTTGTTCGGAGAAGACGCCCTCAACCATTTGTGGGAGGTCCTCGTTCAACTGTTTTAGCAAGACACAAGTCAGCAAAGAACCAAGTTCCAGAAATTGATCTGGATGGCGCGTGCTCCCATCGTTCATAGCACTGTGGAGCTGATGATGGCGGTCAACGCACAAGCGAAAACGTCGGTCGCAAGGCGCTACCCCACCAAACAGAACTAAACAAATGGCAGGAGAGGGGCTACCATCGCGATTCTTGACCACTGGTCTCGCTGAAGTCATCATAACTTGCAACCAGGAGAAGAGGCGACAATGCGCGATCAACTTACCTGACTTTCGGTGGGCACGGTATCATCATCACTATCCGCCTCTGCTCCCAAGGAAGCGCCGGGTCGAGATGAGCCATCGGCACCTCCAATACCTCTTCGCTTGGCAAGATTTTCCTCACGCTTGGCCTTTCGGATCTCGACTTGTTGTTCCTCGCGGCGGCGTCGCAACTCTTCAGGCTTGAAGGTGTTCTTCGCCTTGAATTGAGTACGACGATGCTCTGGGATGTAGCGTTCGGCCATATTTGCGGTTTGCAGAGTAGGGGTGTCTTGATCTTGGGGGTGTTCTTTTAGGTTGCAGGGTCAGGATTCCTCAAATCCAGTCGGTGGTGTTGTGAGGCTGAGTGTTGGGGAGGAGGAGGAGTTGCAAGAATTGAGGTGGGATCGAATTTTGGGGAAGCAGAAGCTCAAAGAGGCCCGTCCGAATAAGCGAGGACACTAAGCCGGATATTCACTAGCGTCTCTCGGCGCGTCTTCCCAAACAACGCGTCCACAGCACATGATCACATTTCCGATGGTGTCGAATTGATTATTCACCAGGAATTCGGTTTCTAATTATTCAATCTCGTGGCCACTGCTGCCGTGTTACACCTCAAGTAAAGGCATCTGAGACACCTTTGAAGACGTGGTTTCCCCGCCCAAATTACCCCACCAGCCAACATGAACAGCACCCAAAGTTCATCCCCAACCTCTTCGCCAGGTATACCGCTGCCACCAGGATTCCTCACCATTGAACAAATCCAGAATCTCCCCAATGACCAAATTTTATCTGATAAGAATAAGTCGAAGAAAGTCTCCCCAGTGCATGTCATTGGATTTATCAAGGATTTTCAAGATGTTATAAAGACACGATACGGTATTTCGTCCCCTCTGATATGCTGTGGAATCTCTCCACTGACACAGTCAAAAGACTTCAAATGTGCCCTAGAAATTAAGGACTCTTCTGTTCCGGAAGGATTATGCGGAATCAAGGTCGAAATCTTTAGAAAAGAGAAAGATAGCCTGCCAAAAGTACATGGTGCAGCCGATGCTGTTCTCATTCGCAATGTCAAGGTAAGTACTTCGCTGGTATCAGTCTCAATGTCTTGTCTCACCTCTACAGGCTCAAATGCGGCATGGTGCTGTGTCTCTTCTCTCAAATTCCAACAGCGAATTTCATATTTTACCAGCTTCGAAGATACCGAAATCACCATCTGGATCTTCAGGTGATCCATGGGAATCTTATCCATCTCGAAGCAAGCGGCCTACAGCTGCCGAAACGGCTTACGTGATATGGGCGAATGCGAACGCCAAAGACCTAGGCTTACCATCGCCTATGGAGTTTCAGGAAAAGACCATGCAGGCTAAGAACGTCAAGAACAAATTTACCCTCCTGAAAGATGTGGCACCCGGTGGCTTTTACGATATTTTGGGTGAAGTGATTAGAGTGTATGGCGAGACGTCTGATTCAGCGACAGTGTATCTCTCGGACTACACTGCAAACAGTCAGTTCTACAAGTACGAATGGGGTGAAGCCCAAACTTCAAATGGTCGAGAAGGTGACCCACATAATTACCTCAAGTCGCGCACAAAGGCCTCCAAAGATACGTGGCCCGGTCCTTACGGGAAAATGACTATTCAACTCACGCTGTGGGATGGGCATGCTTCTTTCGTAAAAGAGCAGGTTAGAGTCAAGACTTGGGTTTTACTTCGGAATGTCCAAATCAAGTACGGCAAGTCCGGGGGCTACCTGGAGGGGTTTCTGCGCGGCGACCGTTACACTGTTGAAGGCAAAGTCCAAGTTGAGATCATGGAACAGTCCGAAGAACCCGATGAGAATGATTCTAGATGGAAAGAGGCCGTAGCTCGGAAATACGAAGTGGAGAAGAAATTCAAGCAGCAGAAGCAAGATATCCTTGATGAAGCTGCTGGAAAGAAGCGGAAGCGAAAAGAAGAGCCTTCGAAGACCAACAGCAAATCACGGCGCAAGGAAAGAAGAGCCGCAGCAGAAGGAAAGGCGGCAGCAACGGAATCAAAGGTTGTCAAAAAGCTAGACCTCAATGAAAACAGTAAGTCACAGTAACATCTCAATCAAATCAACGCTGATCAGGTCCAGTACGCTCCAGCAACCCCAACGAACCAACAGTGCCGCTTGCAGATATTCTCAAATCACGAAAGATTCTAGGTCAAACAGAGAGTGGTCGACAGCAACTTTCTCCCTTCCATGTATGCAAATACAAAGCAAATGTGCGAGTTGTTGGATATTTCCCTCACAGGATCGAGGATTTTGCCGTCGGGCGCCGACCCAGCGAATTCGATATGCTCTCAGATTACAGCGGAGGCGAGGATACGGATCCAGAAGAAAACATGCGGGTATGGAGGAGCGGGAAAGGGATTCCCGACAAAACTTGGGAGTGGAGGTTTGCCTTGGAGGTTGTAGATGCCAGCAACAAGGCTTCGAAGGAGCGTATGTGGTTGATGGTTGAGAATCAGGACGCGCAAATGTTACTGGATATGGATGCGACGAAGTGAGTACCCAGATAAAGTTCAACCCGCACTACTAATGATATAAAAGTCTTCGCAAGGATGCCGATGCCTTCCGAGAGGTGAAGGAAAAGCTGTGTATATTGTGGGGCGATCTCGAGGAACAGAAGTCCGCTTTAGCTCGTACAAACCACCTGAAAGCTCAGATTGCCTCGTCGGTGGAACCAAAATCATCCCCTCCCCCGAGCCACAAGCCTGGCGACCAACCACCAATCGACAGTGATGACGAGGACGAGAACAATCGGCCGCGAGGGAAACCACAGATCAGATCTCTGAAGGCAAGCGTTTTAAGTGAACGAGACCCGAATGTCAATACGAAAGTGCAAGCTTCTGTTGGTGGGGGTCAGAAATCGTCAGCAGAGTTACAAATCAAGAATAAGGGGTTTACCTGCTGCATCAAACAGTATGGAGTAAAGGTTAACGAAGCTGATCCATCTTTGGCAAATGCGGGCAACGGAAAGCGATGGGAAAGGAAGTTTGGATTATTCGACACTCAGATCGTGTGATGGGACATGGTACTGGAGTTGACTGATCTTACCACAGGCTGATGGATGATACCCAATCGGCGTGTTTAGAGTAGTAGACTCGTTATCTTATTTTATCTCCTCGCTCTTCTGCCGTTAATTATGTTTCTGCTGGCTAGCTGGTGAGATTCTTTCTGTGGTTCAGTCCGCGAGCACTTTCA
Organism: Gamarada debralockiae; assembly: GCA_002803225.1. Classification (NCBI taxonomy): domain Eukaryota; kingdom Fungi; phylum Ascomycota; class Leotiomycetes; order Helotiales; family Hyphodiscaceae; genus Gamarada; species Gamarada debralockiae. The sequence goes on along the minus strand of NXFV01000978.1, from coordinate 7,641 downwards.
GCAGCATCACAGCACCTCACCTCTCGAATCAAATGAGCGACAACAAGGTCATCATCATCTCATCGTCCGCCGGAAATTCCCACGAATGTCACCATCAGCCTCACTCATTTAAGCATTCTCCATTGCACCAATCATCCTAACCGGAGATACAATGAGCTTTCAGGGCTTCAGCGCTGATGGGCGATTTATCGCGGCAAACTCCCTACTGAGCCTCCACAATACATTGACGCGCAAAACAGCCAATCAAACCTATTTCCCAGAAGTGCATATTATTAGACGCATTGTGGAGGGATTGAAGGCTGAGGCTGGAGAGCGGTGATGGCTCGGCACTGGAATCAAATCGCAGGGTTGTCCCACAACTCAGCTCGGCATTTTGCGCCACGAGTGAGGCGCAGGCAAAACTCTCAACCCTCGTTAGTGGAGGAAGCGGTGAGAAGCGACCGAGAAGTCCCTTTTGTTGCATGTGGCTGCCGCAACGTTACTGGGATTCAAAGTTTTAACCTTAGAATTTGGGTTCCATGCTGACTGCTGCGCTGTTCTTCAAGCCAGAGGCTGTCTGACTAAGTCCATGCACCGGGACCAGTTTAGATTCAATTCTAGGCATCGTCCGGGCTCTACTGGCTGTTCTGGTCCCCGATGACATTGTGCCTTTCGTCGAAGTAAACACCGCTTGCCATGGCGTTGCTGAATATTTACGATGTTGAATATAAGAATGGTGGAAGTCACCTTTCGACCTTTATTTCCTCATCTCCTTCAGTCTCATTCGTCGCATATTTCCTACTCAGAATCATTACCTATAGATCATTTCCTTAGTACGCTTGTCTGTTCATTGCATCTTTCATCATGAAGTCTTTCTTTGTTGCAGCGGTTTCTGTTCTGTCGTTCGCTTCGTCCACCTACGCCAATCTCGGAGGACCAGCCCGTCCTCCTGCTTCCCAAAAATCTGTTGAGGTAGCTTCCTTAGAGTCGGTGGCTTCCACTGGCTCAACCACATTTGAGCAACTCATCGATCACAACAATCCTTCTCTCGGAACATTTCAACAAAGATACTGGTATAACACAGAGTTCTGGAATGGTCCTGGCTCCCCGGTATGAACCCCACACCTAACCTCGCAGACTCATACTAATCATAGAATAGGTCATTGTCTTCAATCCAGGAGAAGTCCCCGTCCTCGGCCCCAATGGTGATTTCACCGGCTATCTGTACAACACTACGCTCATCGGGCAGTACGCCCAAGCCGTCGGAGGAGCTACAATCGTCGTCGAGCATAGATATTGGGGAGAATCGTCACCATACACGGATCTCACCTCCGAGAATCTCCAATTCCTCACCGTCCCTCAAGCAGTTCAAGATATGACCAACTTCGCAAAGACCGTCCCGTTGCCATTTGATACCACTGGCAAGACCAATGCGCCAAAGGCACCATGGGTTCTCGTCGGCGGATCATACTCTGGAGCGCTTGCTGCTTGGACTGAGATCACTGCTCCGGGTACCTTCTGGGCATATCACGCATCGAGCGCTCCTGTGCAAGCCATCGAGAACTTCTGGCAGTACTTCCAACCAATCCAGCAAGGGATACCCAAGGCTTGCAGCAACGACATCATCGCGGTCATTTCCCACGTTGACTCCGTTCTCGCAAACGGGACAGCTGCAGACAAGCTGGCGTTGAAGACAATGTTCGGTCTCAGCACAGTTGTCCACGACGCCGATTTCGCCCGCATGCTCACATTTCCTCTCGATCTATGGCAAGTTGGTATGCCAGAATTCATGGGTTTCTGCGAAGCCCTCGAGGGTGTACCCGAAGGCCAGGTTTCACCCACTTCCAATGGCATTGGTCTCGCTGCTGCCCTGCCCAACTTTGCCTCCTACATGGCTTTAACTCGAGGATGCTCGTTTGCCGATTGCTACGACTCCTTCAACGCCAACCAAGCCTTGTACACGAGCACTCAGATCGATACAGGTGCTATCGCTGGTCGGCAGTGGGAGTGGATGCTTTGTAATGAAGCATTTGGTTTCTGGCAGACTGGAGCCCCGGCTGGCATGGACTCGATGGTCTCACGATTGGTGACTGCCGATTACTACCAACAAAAATGCAACCTCTACTTCCCTGGCGTTCAATTCGGTCTCACTGAAGATGCGCACAATACGAAGTACATGGGATGGAACGTTGAGGGTACGACACGACTTATGTTCTCGAGCGGAGAATTCGATCCTTGGCGCAGCGCTGGTGTCTCTTCTGAGTTCCGACCTGGGGGACCGATGGTCAGCACCTCTGACATCCCAGTGTTCATCGTTCCAGGTGGTATTCATACTCAGGATCTATTCACCCCTGATCTTACGCCTGGGATTGCCGAACTGCAAATCCAGGAAGTTGCTGTGATGAAGAGGTGGATTGGGGATTTCTACAGCCACGCAAACACTACATCCTCATCGTCTTCGACATCGGCCACAACCACTTCCTCCAAGACCAGCTCTTCGATATCCTCTTCGCGTCCAACTTCGACTTCTATGTCGGTCACCTCGACCTCCTCGTCGCGTATCGTGTCGAATTCCACAATCTCGGCCACCTCGACCTCCTCGTCGCGTGTCCTGTCTAATTCCACAATCTCGGCCACCTCGACCTCCTCGTCGCGTATCGTGTCTAATTCCACAATCTCGGCCACCTCGACCTCCTCGTCGCGTATCGTGTCGAATTCCACAATCTCGGCCACCTCGACCTCGTCACACATCATCGTGTCGAATTCCACGATTTCTTCAAGAAAATCCTCAACAACTTTCTCTTCTTCCAGCATTCGTTCTTCGATCCAATCCTACGGCACCGCTCCCATCGTTACTGGTCCAAGCAATACAACCACCATTCGTTCAACCCAAACCCATGCACCGTATACCAACTCCACAAGGCCATCCTCCACCCAGATTCATCCAACTTCGTCCATTCTTTCAAGCGTTGTCTCCAAAGTTATCCAGCCCTCGAACTCGACCTCTATCTCCCGTTCCATATTGAGCACCTCTATCGCTCCAAAAGTCACTCAATCCTCGAACTCCACCTCTACTCCACATTCCCTACCAACAGCCACGTCCACTGTGTCCATGGTTGGCCAATCTTCGAATATCATTCCCAACCCACAATCACTTTCAACGACACTTGTTACACAATCCGTTCAAACAGAAGTAGTATCAACAGTCTACGCAACAGAAGTTCACACATACATCTCCTGCAATCCCAGCGTTACCAGCTGCCCCGCGACAAGCACGCGAGTAACAACGCAGATCATCTCGGTGTCCACCACTATCTGCCCGCTCACCATATCATCCGCGTCCGTCTCTGTTCAATCTTCTTCGGTGGCCATCCCAACCTCGGTATCCGTAGTCTCCCGTCCTGTTTCCTCCTCAGCTTCACAGGCATCCGCATCTCATATCAATTCCGTCTCATCTAACTCAAGCTCAGTGGCCTCCGTTCCCACAACGATCTCAACCCGCACTCTCCCTACACTGTCCTCGAAATCCATGCCCCTCGCATCTGGCACAGGCACGATCTCCTTCCCCCACGGAGGAAGAAACTCTACCTCTTCCTACAACTTCCCCACCGCATCCGGTGCTCGCTCAAGCGGAACAGGATCTCCTCGCCCAACTACAACCGGATCGCCATACCTGGGTCCAGCAGGAGCCATCCCAGCGCCTGAGCAGCCATCTCATACACCGGCAGCCCCTTCCGCGCCTGTGCAGTTCACTGGCGCAGCGGGACGAATGGAAATCACTGGTGTCGGACTTCTTGGTGTGGGATTATTGGTTTCTTTCCTTTTATAATCATTCATCTGGAGTTATTGGGAGCATTTCATAGCCTTTTAGGTTGTAATAATTGCATTGCTGGGCCTTCACGCTGGGTTGTGATGGCTTGGTTGGCGTTTTTGTCAATTGCTGCGTTGACAGTTTCTTAATCAGGCTTAGCATCAAGCTTAATCTAGGGTTCTAGGCGACCCTACGATTCCTCCCTCCTTAGTTATCAAGATATTTATGATTTTGCCTCATATTATCGCCTGATTCGTCAGTCTTGCTGGGTATTTGATATGCATTTTCGGGAGCGAGGCGTTGGGCTTGCATTTCATAGATGTATAATATGGGAGTTTCATAGATTAGATCTAGATTCGGGTTTTGCATAGTATATGGAGTTCATCGTATTTCTTTTTTCTGAGTGGCATTGTCGATATCTTCGTTGTTGGCGTATGGTTCGCGTGCCGTAACAATTATCTATGTCCTTCGACCCCTATTGTGCCAACCTGGATGGGTATTGTACTAGTCTATTGTACCAAAGACATTGTTCCAGTTCAAATCAAAATGACGATTTTCCTTTCTCAAACTTTGATCATTTGCAGCTATCGTTCATTCAACTTCGACATCAGATAGTCAGAAATATCACCATGACCAACCAACGTTAAGATGGCATCTCCAAACAAATCACCTTCTAAAACCAAGCGCCCAAGTCTTGCCGGAATGTTCGACAACTTGCAAATCGGCTCGGCATCAAAGTCTGGTCCCTCTGCCAAGCCCCTTGTTATGTCAATTAGACAGAGCTTGTCCAAGGGATTCCCGCACTGGGGAAGTCTTCGCGCCAAAGATGTCCGAGCTGTATTCACGATGAAGATGGACGGAGTTTATGACTACAACCTTTACGAAGAAGACCCAGACGACCTTTTCGAAGTCACCGAAGGCCTGTTCATCGAGATCCAAGGAGTCGTAACCACGCTGAGCGAGGCTCAAGGAAAGAACTTTGACGAATTCCTGGAGACCGCACTGTGCGAGGTCATCTTCGGCTCAAACTGCATCGAAAATGCTGGCCTCGGCCACGATGTTACCATTAGGCTCTGCAAAGAGATTTTCCAAGGACGTGATCCCGCCACTGTTCAACCCCGAACGCCGGAGGAGGAGGCAATTCGAGATTTAGTCTGCCAAAGCCTCACCAAAGACAAGGCCGTAATCCAGCGAGCCAGAAACGAAATTGTCCAGCACGCTCTCGCTTTCAAGCATATGGCCACTCGAATGATTCTTCATAACGAAGCCTTGAGTGAGCAACTTATCAAGGATACACATAAAGTCCTCACCGAAGGCCTCGATTCAGAAGATGGCGATCTCCCCGCGACCTACTCAGGTCAATACCGAACCCAGGATGTTACTGCTGGCATGAATGCAATGTTCACGCCGCACGGTCAAGTAGCAATGGCAATGCGCCGACTCGTTGCAGAATTCAACCAAGATATCTCTGCAGCCGAAGATAACCGAGCTCTGGACCCATACGCTCTCGCAGCCCAGTATTGCCATAAATTCATCAACATACATCCCTTCTTGGACGGAAATGGACGAACTTGCCGCTTAATTCTCAACTCAATCCTGCTGAAGTATGCGGGTATTGTGGTTCCCATTGGAGAGAAGGATGAAGACCGAGAGGACTATATGGAAATTGCCACTAAGGCGAGTATGGCGGAGCAGGTTGAGGAAGAAGAGCGTAGTCGGCATCCTTGGGGAGAGTTGGCGAGCTTTGTCTTGAAGAAAGGAGCGGAGAAGATGCAGACTTTGCGAAACACGCTCAAAGGCAGAAAAGCTTAAGAGAACGAGGAGAAACTTGCCCTGTACATTAGATATTGATCAAAGCAAGGCGCTTTACGATACATAAATGTAGTTCAACGAACAATTCATTCCCCTCCATCTAAGCCTGGTCGACAACATACTTTCAATTAAGGGTCCTCCAACTCGAGCGAAGAGGAGTGGCTATGCAAGAACATATTAGAGAGGGAGAGGTGTTCATGCAGCTTCTTCAGGACATTTACCCCCCCTAGGCCAGCATAGCCCTGCTCGACTCCTTCGCCGTCGATCCAGCTCGCCACCAAGACGCTCTGAAAGAGATCAGAAAGACGAAAGTGTAGAGGCAGCCGTGGCGACACCTGTCAGATGGATCAGTGCCTTAGGCCATTGCGCTAGGGCCCCACACCTCATTTCTCCTTGTATATAGCTCTAATGTTGTCTGGAGAGAAGTGCTTCTTATCTATTTTAACCCTGAAACACTTCGCCACGATTGCATTCTTTCTTTATTCAACTGCTTGCGATAGCCAATTTCTTTATTTTAGATTCTTCCAAACGTGTCTCCCTAGGGTGTTTTTCCAGCATACCTTTATATTGTAAACCTCGTCGTGGCGTTTTCGATTGGTCGCATGATCAAGCTGCCAGCGCATCGCGAGGCTCTGCCATTCAAACTCATTTATTTTCTCTGAGCAACTTCTGTGGCATTCTCCAAGCACCACAAAAGTACGTTTTCAAGTTGAGCGATTCTAATACATCTCTGCTACTGTGAAGCACATCCGTTACTAGCATCATCATCCCATTCACCTGATCGAGCTTTTCTACAGCCGAATCCGACACTTTTGCCTAGCGTTTTCGCCCTTCCGGCTGTAAATATGCGTTTACTTCGTATACATAAGCTCGATAAGCTCGAGCTAGAGGAATTTGGAGGCAAAGATATCCCGCCATACGCGATCCTTTCACATACGTGGGGAAAAAATGAAATTACCTTCCAGGATATCGAAGATGGTATTACAGAAAAGGAAGGATGTGAAAAGGTCAGAAAAACCTGTGCTGTAGCCGCGGCCCATGGATTCGATTATGTTTGGATCGACACTTGCTGTATTGATAAGACAAGCAGCGCGGAGCTTTCCGAAGCGATCAACTCTATGTACCGCTGGTACCAAGAATGTGGAGTGTGCTACGCATATCTTGCTGATGTACCGTCCAACGCAACGGGTGTTGATCACCAACCAAGGGCCATAAGTCCCGAATTCTCAAAGAGCAGATGGTTTACTAGAGGATGGACTCTTCAAGAGCTTATTGCTCCTTCAATAGTAATATTTTTGGGCCAGGAATGGAAAGAAATAGGTACTAAGTCAAGCTTGCAATTGGAAATATCAGAGACTACTGGCATTCCTGCCAATATCCTCCTAGGGGGTGACATTGAATGCGCTAGTGTCGCACAAAGAATGTCATGGGCTTCGGAGAGGAAGACAACGAGGGTTGAAGATCTTGCCTATTGCTTAATGGGCATGTTTGGCGTTAATATGCCCATGCTCTACGGAGAAGGAGAGAAGGCATTCACTCGGCTCCAGGAAGAAATTATGAAGGTTTCAGATGACCATAGTATCTTCGCCTGGGAATCATCTGATAGTCGTGGCGGCCTTCTAGCGACTTCCCCTGCTGCGTTCATTAATTCGAGCAAGATCATCCCATTGAATTCGTCTAGTACCTTAAGCGGGGCTATAACTGTGAACAATAAAGGAATTCATTTGAAACTCCGGTTTGTGGAGATGTACAGAATGTCTTTTGGATATGTTCCGCTTGCAATCCTCCCCTGTAAAGTAGATGGGGAAATGAAGGAAGAGGTTGCGTTCTACGTGCAAGCTATGTCAGAGTCAAAGGAATATTTTGTGAGGACAAGGAGTAATAGTCTCAAACTACTCAGCCCAAAAGATATCAGCCAGTTAAAATGCCAGGAGAAAAGTATATGTGTCCGACAAGAGCGTCTGACACGTAAGAATCAGACGCCACTCTCGCGGGCTGCAGAGAAAGGGCACGAGGCGGTAGTGAAGCTCATGCTTGAA
>NXFV01000977.1:0-19379 GCA_002803225.1 Gamarada debralockiae | reverse complement strand
CTCGCGGGCTGCAGCGTATGGGCACGAGGCGGTAGTGAAACTGCTACTTGAGAAGGGCGCTGCGCTAGAGGCTAAAGACGATTGGGACGGTCGGACGCCACTCTCACGAGCTGCAGCATACGGACGCAAGGCGGTAGTGAAGCTTCTGCTCGAGAAGGGCGCTGCGCTAGAGGCTAAAGACAGCTATGGTCAGACGCCACTCTCACGGGCTGCAGAGAATGGGCGCGAGGCGGTAGTGAAGCTGATGCTCGACAAGGGCGCTGCGCTAGAGGCTAAAGACAGGGACGGTCAGACGCCACACTCACGGGCTGCAGGGAATGGGCACGAGGCGGTAGTAAAGCTACTGCTCGAGAAGGGCGCTGTGCTAGAGGCTAAAGACAGGGGCAGCCAGACGCCACTCTCGCGGGCTGCAGAGAACGGGCACGAGGCGGTAGTGAAGCTACTACTTGAAAAGGGCGCTGTACTAGGGGCTAAAGATAGGGGCAGTCGGACGCCACTTTCGCGGGCTGCAGCATACGGACGCGAGGCCGTAGTGAAGCTGGTGCGCTAAGAAATCCTAATATTTAAACCTGTCTATAATTCCTTCGCAGTCTTGGATATTTGCATTGCATACATATCATATCTATTATATAATGACTTTAATAAAGAGGGGCCTGGGGTTGCTGATGTTTATATATGCTGCCTAGAAGAATTTAGCTATAGGAAGTTTGCCACCAGACAGTTAACGAGTGTTCCCGATAGCCCTATTCAAGAAGTTTCTACTACTTACCTGCGACGTGACGTCCGACAGCGACCGCAACTATTCATTAAGTCCTTCCAAAGAAGCTGCGAAGATCGGAGTCTAATGTGACGGTTTGGGCAGAGCTAGCTGGGCAGAGCCATATGAAACGACGCTAGGGCTGGCACAAAAGGTCATCAGATCCTCATATTCTCTCCTTTCTTCCCTAGCTTAGTAATTTACAATACACCGCGATCTTTGAACTCCGCGCTTCAGACCTTTGCATCGATCCCGCCGTCACATCTAACGCGGGGAAAAATACATCTGGTTATCACACGTCAATCCTAACGTGAAAAAAAATCTCTTTCTGTTCGGAAAGGTGAGCAGGGCTGCTTTATCGGCAATATTAGGTGAGTTAAGGTAAGTAAGGCTAAGGCGAAGGAGAGTAAGGTGAGGCGGAGGTGCGAAAGGGTGAGGCGAAGAGAGAAGCAGGTGAGCAATGATGAACAGGGCTTAGATCATTGGGCCAGAGGGCTTGTTTCGACTCCTCGGCTACAATTACTGTCGCCGGCTAAAATTAGAAGATGGTTCAAGGATTGTTCTGGGAGCCCATTTTGGATCCCTCTCACCCAGTCACACGTGACTGGTAGTTCAGCCTCGCGACCATTCCCAACTCAACGTTATCTCATACGAGTGTATGACCTCAATCTGCTGGCAGTTGTTCAACTTATCTATTAAAAGAACTCGTTATACAACCAATTACTCTATATACCAGGGGACAAAGTGATTCTGTGTGACTGTCAAAGATAGCACAAAAGACGGTACACGAATCTCGGGGGCCCGTCTGGGATGCCCTCTTCGCATTCTCCGCTTCATACAAGCCAAGGAACAGTCTTCCTAGCACTATGCCAGTGGAATAGAACTTTGGGTGATTCTGTTAGGCATGAGGTTCCTTCAAAACTACCTTTTATATCAAAGGTGAACCCGCTAAGGCCTTAACTCGGATTTTAACGTACGCGCAGATTCGCCGTACAGATGTGGGGACGTACGTTGAAATCCAATGTACGCGCACCATTACCGTACAGCGGGATGGATTCGCCACGACTTATCGCTTATAGAGATTTTCACGAGTCGATTATTAGGGCAGGTAAAGCATTTCGGGGTGAAACCTGGGTTTTGGTACTCTACTATGAATGGTGCTTATTAATTCAGTAATGACCTGACCACGTAGGCACGGCAACATAGGCAGGGCTAGGGCTTGAGTTGAGCATGTATTTCTGATTAAGAGGTTGTATGAGAGAAGGTAAAGGAGTAACGCGTGACCTCGGGGAAACCCCAAAGGCTCGCTTAGATCACGTGCCACTCACACGTGACGTCTTAGCTCTCAGAGCTGCAGCACTAAAACCGCCCAACCCCAAACCGGAAACCGGCCCAACAGTGCTCAATGTTTTTAGTAAATATAATTCTTATCACTCTATTTTAAATAGTACTCAAGTATTTTGAGTGCAATGTATTTTTGGGTAACAGATTTCAGATAATGCCGGACTATTTAGAGTACAAGAACATTTTTGGTACCAGGTTGTGTATCGTGCCTGATTATTTAGAGTACAAGGTAACTTCTAGTGCCAAGTTTTGGATGCTTTGCAGCGGGGCCACAGCGTTATCAACTAAATTGAGCCGCATTTTCGAGTTTAGCAATAACTACCTATATAGAAGGGTACCAACGTGAGAGGGTACTAATAGAGAAAGGTACCCTGTAATTTTTGGGTACCTATACCAAAAGATGCCCACAAGGAAATGTACCACGGTGAAAACGCACTGATTGACAAAGGCACCTCGATTCTCGGTCACGAGGTCGGCTATTAGCTTTCACCAGCGCGCCAGGCCCCACCTTCATGGTAGATACAAAGACGTAGCGCGAGGAATCAAAGAAGCGAAGGATTCCTTGTGCTTTAAAGAATTTTACCCGAGATCAAATGATATAAACGTATTGTCCCGTGACATTGGTGCCCTCTCACCTTGGTACCCATCTTGGTAGATGGAAAATCACGTGGTAGGCGCTGAGGTTTCACCTTGGTGATTTTTATTTCGAGATTTATGTGATATCTCACGTGATACATCCCTGAGTGTCCATTGTTAGAATTATGGCTTAGTGGGGTATGGCAGGGGCTAGTAAATGAGCTTCTTAGAAATGATTCTTCTGATGAACTTGACTTGATTCATATTCCAGTTCTATAGTCGGTAGAGCCTGTATATATTGAGCTCTGTACAGCTCGTACATATGTACCTTCCGGCCGAGTCTGCAGAGTCTTCAGATATCGGGTCAGATCAATCGGGTCAGATCGGTGCTAAAGATACCGATATTTCAGGCAATATTCCTGACATCATCGTCACGCGAGCTGCGCCTTGCGATTTACCCAACCGGAATTCAAATAGGCAGTAACAATCACCGCCTCGCATCACACGTAGAATCAAGTCAATGTACTCGAGGAATGATCTCAAGAACCCTGAGCTTCTTCTTGGTATTCTCTTTGATTATTGTTTCAAAGACCAACCTCTATTGAGAATACATTCACGAAGATCGCACGATGAAATCCTCAATATTGCCCGACCCTCGACCCAAAACGGACCAACCTGAAATAGGCGTCAAAGTCGAGCCGGCGCTTCATGGTGCAAATCCCATTAACATCTATCGGTCTCCCATCACAACCGCCAAGGATCTCTTGGAAGGATCTTGCTCCGAGGAATTCGCCAAACTCAGAAACGACAAGCTCATTCAAACCTCCTTTGACGACCTCAGTGATGACTCGCCCTTCTTGTCCACGAGCAACGGTTTCGTCAACAGCGCAGTCCTGGCTTACAACCAGCACCACCATTTAGTCATCCGCCCCGAAGATGTCTGGTTTTCCATTCTTGTCCAGATAAATGTCTACATTAATGCCCACGCAGAAGAAATGCGTAGCATGTTCGTTGCTCATTCAGGCCAGAAGGAGCTCAAAATATGGGCCAATAAGAGCATCGAGGGTGACGCGGCCATGGGAGTCGACTGGGCGAAATTTGCGTATCAGATTGGCAAGAAGATCGAGGAGAACATTCTTGATCCCTCGTTGCGGAAGTGGTTCATGCCTACCTTTACCACTACAAAGAAGTCTGATCAGGCAACAGCGAGTATCATTATGATGAGCGCTATGCAAAAATACTTTTCTTATAAGTGTAGCATCTTGTGTGGATTGCCTTCCGTCACGTTATTGGGCGAGAAGACTGATTGGGAGGATATGTTGGGAAGACTGGAAAGGCTGAAGACTTTCGGGGACGAACCGACGATGTGGTATGGCCTGTTAAAACCAGTCATCAAGAAGTTTGTGGAGACATTTGATGATCCTAATAGTGATGAGATCAGAGATTTCTGGCAGAAGATTGCGCATTACTCAGGAGGCGGAAGTGGGCCTACGTATCTCTCTGGTGAGTATCTTTGTCCTAAAGCAGAACACATCGCTCATTGGCGTAGGTTGGATCACGGCGTTTAGTTTCTGGGATAGAGAAGGGAAGTGCTTCCACCATCCGGGACGAAACCCCTCGGATGAGGCAGAAATACACAGCATGGGCAGTCCAACACCAGTCCTTGTTTTGGACGGCGCCAGGTATCATCGAATTGAATCGGGTGATGTCCCACCCGGCTATGCATCGGTGCCGGTAGACATGGACTACGATGGATTCATCGTGAAAGCTGAGATGGTCGCGGGATCGGTAGGGATGAAGCTCTCACACAGCAGTCCCGGTTTACCGGTTACAAACAATGCCACGAGTTTTGATACCATTCAACCTGGAAGCGGATGGTGGATGTATGAGGTCAAGACCGAGGCGGAGACACTAGAAGAGGAGAGGCAGAAATATGAGGAGTTGAGGAAACGGTATCCAAGCATCTATCCAGAATGGAAAGGGAAGGAAAGCTTATCGTGGTTGAAGTAATCGTTTGGTGTCACTCTTCTTTCCTTAGCTGTGGACAAAATTGCTGAGGCTGATTGCGTTGAATCATTGTCTCCACCTTCCTCCTGGTGTCTCTTTTCTTGTCCCTGTAGGATTTGTGCTATGCTAATGTGCGGCTCGAGGTCCTGGGCTTGGAATCATTTCTTGTTCAGGACCCTACCTGACTTTGTCTAAGGTCATACATGCGGCCCTAAGGCGAAGCAGGTCTAAGACTCACATTATTCACAGGGATTCTGTTATTTTCAGCTTTAGAGTAATAACGTGCTAATGGTATGACGTTCGTCACTATTCCTTTGACTAATTCTACTCACATCCAAGTCTCGCCGCAGCGGTTAACTTTGTTATGTTTGTGGACAGCACAGGAAGAGTTGCACCAGTGGAAAATGGCATGAACACTGTCTTCTCGCTCGTGCAAATCAGATTCTAGATCGGGAGCGTGAGCGTTTGGCACAGATCCTGCTCGCGCCTTAACTATAGGCAGACCCTCTTCAAACCCTCTTGAACCAACCCAATAAATCAACTTCACCAGAACCCTACCAAGCCGCAAGAGACGTCTTGGTTGCAGAAACAATCCGAAATCTCAGGGCAAACCACGAATGCGGTCACTCCTGCTGGGGGTGGATCCATGGATCTCATCGATGTGAGGAATGTTATCAATTCCTCAGGGAGTATATCTTTGAATGTCGCTAGTACCGATTGCAGGCATGTTACTGATGCAGAAGGAATAAAATCCACTGATGTGAGATCGCAGGCTAGAAGACTTTGCTCCATCGGCTGCTCAGGCAGCTCTGCGCATTGTGGTAATATTCCTGGCAGTCATGGGGGTCTCAGTACTCCGGATCAAGTACAAGACAATCAGGAAGAGGCCCGGACAGAGGACGATCAAGAAGGGAAAGGTATTCCAATCTCGAATTTGCAGTCGGCTCAACAACCGATAGTAGCAGATGCAACCAGCTTGAATCCTGCTCCAGGAACGATCTGTTGTGTGGCCATCAGGTAAGGTTCATGCAGTGAGAGGGGAGAGGAGATAAGGCATCAGGCCGTATTGTCTTTGACACTCACCTTGACATCCTGCCTTTGATGCTACCTTTGACGCTGTCTTTGACGCTGTCTTTGACACTGTCTTTGACACTGTCTTTGACACTGTCTTTGACACTTTTCTGCGCCTGCGCCTGCAGGCGATTCTCGTAAAGGGAGGTCAAGTATTCGTGTTGCGAGGTCATAATTGTAGAATGTGAAAGCAGCTTGACATTTAGAGAGTAATTATCCAAGGGCTCTATATACAGCGTAGTGACTCATACCCTAGGCAACAGGGCCAAGGGGTTATGACTCAGTTGTCACGTTCCAACAATTCGATGATGCAAGGGAAGTAGAGTAGTCGAGGGAGAAGAAAGTCGAGTATCCGAGGGTGTGCAAGGAAAGGCGACCAGTTCGAGGGTACGTAGAACGTCGAGGATTTGAGGGTAACTGTATGGAGAGAACGAGAATTTGAGAGTGCAAGGGTATCGTGTGTTCGAGCGTGACAGATTCCTCCCCTCAATATTGCCGCCGACATTGATGCCCCGCTATTGATGCCACCGCCATTGATCCCTGCCCATTAATCCCACCCCCATTGTGATAGCTTGTCTTGATTTTCGCGGACGCGGTGGGCGGTGTGTTGAGTCCTCATCTTGGGCCGATTCGGCTCGTCCCTTCAAAACCAAGAGCCATGGTACACGCAGAGGCGCCCTAACTTGTCAAGATCAAGATAATTGATGAAAACTCTTTGGACAAGACCGTCTAGTTTGGGTAACAAGCTCCATAGAGAAGGCTTCCATATTGTGCTCTTCAATGAAATCATGGCGGGCGGGACGGTGAGAGCAGCGCGTCTCCACAGATCCACCCCCGTCTTTGTATGCCCTATTGTACCGCTAGCCTGAAAGCACTCGGTGTAACGCCAAAGCGCCATCTAACTGGGGTTATGTGATGACAGCCTTCATTGTCATGAAAGTAAGTATGCAGGCCATACTTTCTTCCTCCACATACTTCAGCCCATTAATGTGCTCAGTTGGACATCTCTGCGGATATCTGCGTCTGCAGGCCTGAAGGGATCTAGAGGCAGGATGGTTAGTAATGGATATAAATTGGGACTGCGGACTGAGGACTGAGGGTTTCCGGCTATCACCCTAGAAGACCTAGCTTTTAGTGAGGTTATTGTTTGTTTTTGAGTTGATCAAAGTTCGATGCAAGAGTGCCGAGGAATGAAGGACCTGTTCAGAAACAGCTCTTAACGCTTTTGGCAATTCTCAACTACAATTCTCGTGTTAGTGAAATATCTTAAGAATAATCAATTGACGTTAAAAGCTAGCAAGCTGCTACCAAGATTTCCAATCTAGTGTAGTCCTGTTTCTCCATCTCTAAATACGCTCTTTGAATGAAATTATCTTAGGTTTCGCGGGCGTAGTAGATCACGCTGCTTTGACTGGTTAACGGAGTGTGCTGCAGCCTCTGGCTTATAGTTCTGGTATTAATTAATAGCCTTGTCTAGTGCAGCTTAGATGTATCGCTGCTATTTAGAGTATTAAGTGCTCTCTAGCCCTATAAGAAGTCGGTCGGCTGTTGGAGAACTTATCCGTCGCTGGAGGGAGTGACAGGCTAAGGGCGTGTCAATTGGCACACTTTCGTCGCATCTTCTTCCCTTGCGCCACTTGTAGTTTCTTGTAACTTAGACACTCTCAATAGAAACTTAATCAGGCCCCGGGGTAGTGGCATAAACTTAACCATGTTCTCGTCCCTTATTCTCGAGTTCTGCCTGGTCTCTCTCTATAAATAGCGCCTCTTAGGCGAGCGAAGAACCGTGTTGAGCAATCTCCTCTTCTCGTTGTTCCATTGTATGCTTGCTATTACAAACTCTTAAAGAGCTATTAGAATTTCCTCCGTGTCTTTAGAACTCGGACGTTCGCACTGAGATGTGAGTTGTTAAAGCTTCGCAATGACGTCATAGTAGATGTACCCTATTCTAGCCTTCGGGAAGCCTTGATCCTTCTCGTCAAAAGTTAACTTTGTAGAGAATCGCACTAGTAGGATGGCCTACTGCCCTAGCACTATACTAAGGACGACCGGGATTGGACTACTATGGGTTAGGTAAGTATAAGTAAGCAGCGGTAAGCAGAGGTAGTGAGGATGGGTAAGGATAGGTAAGGATAAGGTGAAGCGAGGGAGAGAAAAGCAGCGAGTGGTCACGTACGCCGTGGCTTGGCGAGCACGCCAACTAAGTGAACATTGAGGTGCAACAATTATTGCGGACCTTGCGGCTTACTCAAACTGCCGTTGAAAGTGGCGAAGTTGGTATATGTACACAATGATGATCCGCTGCCATCCCCAAAATACTCAAGCTAACGAACGACAAGAGCGTTCAGCACGAACTAAACATTAGCCCTGCCGAAAAACTATTGATGCCCGCTCTAATGCCACTAATAGTTTAGCGGCGCCCAAAACATTGATTTCAAGAAGGCACTCAATTAACGGCCGTCGCATCCTCTACCTCAAGGCTGAGCACGACGCCAGACATTCGTATATTTTCAAACTCAAGGGTATATGTCATGCAGAGGCTCGTCACGTCGATAATTTCCATCTATATTCTAGCCTGTGAGTCCCAAAAATTAGCCTCTTCTCTGTCAAACAAGGATGGAGATACCCAATCATCGGCCGCAAATGGTAACCTTCCCAAATGGCGGTAACCTTCCCAAATGGCCTCGAAGGACATATCTACAATGACTGTGGCATTATCAGCTTGAGGCAGGTAGACAATGTGGAATACTCGTGGGATAGGAAGAAGCAGGAGCAAAAAAGGAGACTTTGTTGCGAGTAAAAATTAAGTATATTGCTGTATCAACCTGTACTAGTCACTGCTAGCCCACTTCCTCTTACCCTTCTATAAATCTAACAGTATGACAGCCCTGGCCCTCACGTGCTTTTTCTCGAGTGCCTAGCGTGGCTTGACCCAACTCATGTATATAAGCTCGAGCTCTTCGCTGAGTTCTCCTTCTCTCCTTAGCTTAGTTTTCTCTCGTCTTAGTGTGAATACCATCATGCTCTTCTTAAGGCCTCTGTGTAGTGCCGTGATACTTAGGTTTCCCCCTGTAGCAGGGGGAAACATTAGAGAGGGCCAGGGCTATTATAGCTAGGGATTTACTTGATGGCGTTGATATATAGAGGGCCGAGTGCAGTACCGCGCCCTCTAGATATATTATGTCATGTAATCTTACTTGTAGACCCTTTTCCTTCTTTCCTTAGCTTAATATCTTTGTAAATATAGCGCCTTCTGTGTAGAGTCTTCAATGCGTGAGACTCCATTGCGTAGAGCTGTCCCACACGCCTTCGCCTCAATCTTCCTTAACTTAATTTACTTAATATTGCCAATAAATCAGCCCTGTTCACATTTCTAAACAGAAACAGATTTTCTTCATGTTAGGATTGACGTATGATAACCGAATGTTGTCGTCGTTCTCTTTACCACCATCGTTCCAATTATCATCATCATTCTCTTTCCGTAGAAGAGTTTATAAAGAACTATGCCTCTAATTAGATCAGGAGTTCGCAGGAGTTTGCTAATTAGCTCAGGAGTTCACAGAAGTTCGCTGATTAGCTTAGGAGTTTATATGAAGTAAATAGTGGTTGTGATTGGATCTGGGTGATGTAATGCGACTAGGCGAGACCCTCTACACTCACCCACAGTGGCCTTAACAAGTATGCAAATGGTACCTTAAAGGTAGTAGGAAGCTATTCTAACCTAGACAACTGTCTATAGGCTTTGAAGACATTTGTGGAGGGAAGGGTAGAGGGTAGTGAGATTAATGTAGTGAAATTCCTGCGCCATAAATCCAAAAACAAATACACTCTTTTCGACTATGTAATTTAGCACTCTATAATTGTTAGAATTGTCTAAAAAATAGGGAAATTATCAAACAGACCTGTGAGATTTAGAATCATCTATCAAATTGAAGATTGATTCTTTGTATATTAAGTAGTGTTGAGTCGAAAAAATTCGACCTCCAAAAGCGCTGTAACATCAGGGAAAATACAGACCAGCGGAACACCAGCTCTCTGTGGGTTCAGCTAGAGCTGGTGGAGCTCAAGACTCCATCTCTTTGCTAGTTTATCTAGTGAACACTAGAATTCTCTAACTTAATCTCTTATAACTTTTTAATTAGTAGTCGCATTTAAAAACTTTTTATATGCAAATGTTCTATTGATTAAGGGCTTTTAAATGGTGTAATTTTTATTATAATCAGACTAATATTCGCGCTAATGCATAGCTTTAAAGATTTATAATTTTAAGTAGAATTAGAGCAGAAGCAGCGGATGGCCTGCACTATGCATATATATTATGCACGCGCGCACATAAGTTGCATCATGATTATATTCTTAAGACATTGTAACTCTAAGGTATATACACTTAATAAGAATGATTGCATGATGACTATACAATGTCTACGTGGTATAAAGGGATGCCTAAAAGTGAAGATTTAATGAATTGATTAAATCTGGACTTAGAATTTTTTTTAGGGCTAAGCCCTATTAAATGAGAGCTCTACAAGTACTTTCATTTAATAAGAACATAAGAACGAACATTAAAAAGAATTTTTTTTAAAAAAATTTCTTAAAGTGCACGTGAGTAGTCACGTGATAAGCTTATATGCTCTAGGCGCAATATACATAACTTATAAAAGCAGTTTTGTGCAGAGCGATAGCTTCCAGCGCTATTCCGCGCCATCCGCTGGCCTGTATAAAGGGTTCCGCTGACTGCACTTTTCCTGATGAAATTAAGCACTTTTCGCACCACTTGCCCCTTAGAGAAGTGCTGGAATTGTGGGGCCTAAATATAAGCTAACCCCGATTAGTACTCCTGTGAACTCCTGAGCCAATGAACGCTTAGCGCCTAGGTAAACTTCTCTAGGCCGGCGTCGGATTTATGAGATAACACACATGAACCTCGCTTAGGTCACGTGTAGCACTATGGGCTTGGATATATCTTGTCTCTGACCTTACCCTCCTTCTTTCTTCTTTGAATCAAAGCTATTTGGCCGAGCTTTTCCTGCCTTCGTGACAATATCTGCGATATCTGAGCTACTAGTTCGCCATCTGCCACTCTTTAATACCTTGATCAATGGCCTCTAGAGCCACGCGGGAATGTACCTACTCTCCAAGCCCTCCATATCTCCACTACGACTATACTTCGAGACACGAGACGCACACTTACAATCAATCTCTACAGGAATGGGATGTCCGTGGCAATCCGACAACACTTATCCAAGAGCTGAAGGTTTGAGTCTCCGCATCATCTGCCAACTGCGGCCTTCGAGCTCTGTTTGTAGCTAACAGCTGAATAATAGCCTCTGGCGAAGAGGAAAACTGTATATATCTGGGAATGTGTAAGCAAGAAGCAGTTAAGTGCAGTAAGACCTAACTGACCAATGTACAGTGCCAATGCGGGCTAGGGGACATCTATATTCAGATAGATCCATGTCCGGAGTGTCACAATTTTCGTTGCGCCTCTTGTCCGACAACCAAAGTTCAAGTACGCTAGTGCAGGGATTCTCAGCGATATATACAGGAGCATGTACGTAAATTGCGCAGGTTGCAAATGTAGTGCTAGGTAAGTGTTTCTTTAGTAGTCGGAAGATTTAGGAATAGAGCTAACAGCCTGGGGTGATAGATTTTGTAGCCTTACTCGGGGAACATTTGTCCGAAGGGTTGGTTTCTTTACAGCACGTATGCTTGAAACATAGAGAATGCGGATACAGCAAAATCGAAAGACCTCGCGAAACATATCAGGGAAAGGGCAGGTTGTTGGGCGATGTTCTAGGAGGCAACAAGCTTCAGTGGCTCTCGATATCACGCACGAAATATACGTTCTGGCTCTTGTTCTTGCTCTCCACCACAATGTAACGCACTTGTAGGTGCGTCCACGCCCCGACAACTTCAATTGCGCAATATTAAGTGTTGGTCGAATCCGAGAACTGGTCAGCCTCATCTGTCTATTTTTTTTTTCCAATCTCTTTCCATCCGATACCTGCCAATGAGGCCCATTGGTGAATGATGCACCCACAGAATTATTGGTCGTATGATCAGCGCTGCACGTGGAGATCGGCGATTGCAGTGTCTGTTAATGCACCACCATCTTTAATCACGGGAAGTTATCTTACATCGCGGTGGAATCCGCAAAATTCAATATGTGCAACCACATCGTCCTTGATCATCTCTCCCCTATACTATCACGGCTTCCATCTCCACGCCAGCCGTAATTTCGTCGGGACAATTACGGCCTCTTCTTAGCGGAACCCTACTGCCGTACTCACTGATCGAGAGATAGTGGGCCATTACGTCCAGTTGCATTTTCTTCATCCATGCGGCGATTTTATTCCACCACCCAGACCACCGCCAAATGACACCAAGAACGACAAACAGTAGCCTCACAGCAACCATAATGATGAAAATGGCAATGACGAAAGATTTGGAATTCAACTTGAAAGGTATAACCGTCTGTGGCATAGAGAAATAGGCGGTAGCAAGTGTAATTGGAGAGATGATCTGAAAATAATTAGCTGTCGAAAAGAGGCAGCAATCGCGATAAGCAAACCGAAACTGTAAGCTCTGTGGTAACTCCATTGTGCTGTGCTGCTTTGCTGCCTTCGAGGGCTGCTTTACTGCCTTCGAGGGTCAAGCGGAGTTGAAGCTGTACCTGTTAGCAGAATATTTTCCTGGCGAAAAGAGTGATTGTGAAGAAAAGGAAATGACTCTTGACTCACAGTTTCAGCTGAATCACGGCAATCCTTTTCTAGTCGAGACAATTTTTGTTGAAGATCTTCTAGTGTCTCAAATGTCTCCTTAATAGCAGGGAGCGACCAGCAAGTACGGCGCTGTGAGATATCCGTGGAAGATTCAATATCAGAAAAATAGCCAACATCCCCGTTGGAAGAGTTGAATCTCTCCCACGCCGTAATTGTTTCCGAAAGAACACCCAGCAGCTGGCTCAGGAGCCTCATGGTTTGTTGAGACCAGTCGAAAGTCTCCTTTATATCTTCGGCTTGGTTCCCTGTCCTGGGGTGCTGTAATAAAGTAGAAGCATGTCCATTTCTCTGGCCAAGTCAGCGGCCCAGACTTTATCGTAGATAGTATTCAGAGAGAGAAGTGCTGGCATACATATTCATTGATGCTGCGCTCTACAGTGCGGACCAGACATTCCCATTCTTTTCGCACTTGATCCATTCGGAATTCGACTATCATCAGAAAGTATTCTCTCGGACTCCATATCGGTCGATTTGCATCGAGTTTACCATCCGAGGCGATTGGGTCCTCCTGAAAGCCCTCGTTGGAAAAGTCTTCTTCATCTCCCAAGTCCTTGTCATCAAAGTAAGTGTCGACAAAAGCATATGCAACCCACCGTCGATTGTCCGAGCCACATATGACAAACGAAATCTGCGCTTCATATATGCCATACTTTCTCAGATCTTGCGTCTTAACTGCCTCTATTTTTAGGAACGATAGATCTGTCCATTTTCTTGGTGGCTTGCCGTTCCGAGGAAGTTCTTGGAGTGGCGGAGATGTTCTCAATGCAAAGTAGGGAAGATGAAACTCCAATTGGAAGATGGGGAATCCCCTAGCCTAGAACAAAATGTAAACATCTAGTCAACAACCAATATCAGTCTATCCCTTGACTCTGAATGCTTACAGGAATCTTGACCCTAATTGACGTTTGAAGTGCTAAATATTTCCAAATAGCATCTCTCAGCACCGAGACTTGGCGAAATGACGCTGTCTCTGCAAGAGCAAGAATGTAGTAAGGATCTAAATTTGCAATGTAACTGGGGAAGAATACTTAGTAAGGGGTTGCCTGTCAAGCTACAGAAGAAGTTGCTCTTACATCAGGCGTCTATTTGCATCGGGTACATCTGCATTGTCAAATCGCTAACACCAGCTTGGTCAGCCTTTAAGTCTTCTCCAAGATAAAAGTCATGGTTCGTTCCATACCGATACTTTCAAGAGTCTGTAGAGTCCAGTTGCAGTTAGAGGATTTTCGTATTGCCTTACGCATGGACTGCATGTCAGGCCGGGACAACTCCTATCGTCAAGCCATGCAGCTCGCTGTTGTCCTGCTCCCGCTGTGCCCACACCTGATTTAAGATCCTCTAGATGCACGCCTTGACAGAATTCTTGTACTTCTTCGACCTTACAGGAGGGCACCGAATCTTCCGAATCTTGCAAGAAGATGCCAAAATCATCGCCATCTGCATCGATTCTCCTTTTATGAGCAATGTAGGACTCGTCCTCCTTGAAATTCCGATCCTTTGAGAACTCCGGGTGCCATTCTTTGGCATAGCAGTTGGAAGGATGGCGTCTCTTTTTACCGCTCATTGCTCTCTCGTGATGTTGATGGCTGTATTGGTCGCAGGTGACGGATGATGGGTAGCTAGGACTGGGGGCTTGACATGCAAAGGTCAGTTTGCCTGCATTTTTCAAGATAAGTACGTTGATTGAAGCCGAGGAAATCCTCACATTCGTCCCAAGAGGAGTAAGAGGGATGTATTACTGAAGGTATTAGTAAGGGCGGAGTATGCAAAAAGAAGAAGAAGAAGAAGAAAGCTCGTATGACGAGGACGGGGAGTTTCATCATCAAAATTTAGAACCTCATTGATGGAATGTAGAACAAATGCCCAGTAGACGAGGAACTGATCGTCTCTAGTGGTGGGAGAGAAGTTAAACCACCGTACTCAGGCTTTGACTAGCCACGCGCGCCACTTTTGGAGATGCTAGGAAAGACGAGTTGGAAGTCATGACACCTCTTCCGTAATAATGGACCACGTCGACCGCACTATCCGTCCAACCACTCTACTGAATCTGGACCCTCGTTGTCGGGCAGGACGCACACCTTGCATGGCTGCACTCGGGACACGTTTCGATCGTTATGAGTATACCCGAATTTCCACATTCACACTGTATTCGGGCGCTGGTTAGGCTTTGATCGAGTTTGCTGTGCTTTGAACAATCCACTCACACATTCCCAGATAAATAAATATTTTTTTTTTCGCGGCTAGACCGGGTTAGCATACACTTGCTTTGAGGAGCGTTAAGCTGGGGCTTACTAGTTGTCGTACTGGAAAGGCTGAGTTAGGCGCAAATGCAGCGAAGTCCGATGATACTAGTGGATAGCTGCTGCCCCAAGGTCGTGTCGCGCTAGAAAAATAACAAGTGCTCTGTGGCGATTGGCAAGAGGGCGCGACACCCTTTGGAAGATATGCTCTATCTTGGGCATCAAATTTTCCAAATCGCCCTAACGATTCTTCACTGCTTATATAGGGTACACCAATGAGATATCCCAGAAACTGTGGATATAGTGCCAGATTGCGCCAGCGTTGGAGTCCCTCATGACATAATTGTATCGCACGATCAATAAGGTCAAGACTATTGTCAGGGATAGTCCTCTTGACCGATTCGATTTCTGAATCACCATCAATTTCATTTGCCGCGTGGGCCTTCTCAGTAGCCAAATTGCCCTTTGTATCGACAGGATAGCAATCTTCCCCCAGCGTGCTTTGAAACCATTTCTTCCTGTTGGATATTACTAGGAACTCTTTGCAAACAGTCTTCCGATAGTTCTTGTCAACCTTGTCCAGTGGATCTTGACAGCCAAAGCATTTCCCTTCACTCTCCTCATAGGACTTGATTTTGCGGGTTTTGCTTTCACTCCTGGTTACGTTGCGGACCCCCTCGCAGCCTCTTCGGGATCTGGCGTAGTTAACGGATTCTTCCGATGGTGGAGTCCCGAGTTGTGTTTCCTTTGCCCTCTGGCGCGCCTGATTTTGATTCAATGCAAGACTATCTTTCTCGGCCTGAGCAATTGCAATTTTTGCGCCGTAGTCTGAGAGCCGTTCGTTGGGCAGTTTTAGGTTTAGCCTTTGGTGTCCAATTGCAATATTCAAGGCCTCGCGCCTTGCAACATGTCCTTTTGTCTCTGTGTCATCTATCAACTCTTTGGCTTCATGGATCTCTGCTGAGTCTGCCGCGCAAGCGTGGTCTGTGGTGACGTCCTTTTGGACCTTCGCCTCATTTGCATCATTCACAGTGATTTTCTGCTGCTCGATTTCGGACAGCCACAGCTCCTCGCTTAACGTAAAATATCTGTGTCGAGCTTGAGTAGAGTCCTGTGGATCAGAAACTAGCCGAGCCTTAAAATCATCGACCACTTTTCTCAAACCAATGCTATCTTTCAACTTCCGGATAATTTTGTCTGGGGGCAGATCTCTCCGTGCAAGACGATTGAGGAGTGTTGCTGTCAAGTGCCGAATAGGAGGTTGAGGCGTTTGTTGGCTTGACTGTCCCGTTAGCCATTGGAGAAATTCTTTTTCCGCTCGCTTGTATTGCCGACAGAGCTTTGGAAGTAGACGTCGGGCCTGGGAAGAGTGTATAGCTTTCGCAATGTCGTTGGTTTCCTTGAACGCACAGCAATCGGCCGCAATAATGAATGGCTTGTTGGGAGATTCCATAGCCGATGAGGAATAGGTATGGCGAAGAGGTAGCTTGGCTTGGGATTGGGATCAATTGATTGCATGGCCAGAAAAGCTGCTTAGAGACGAAGCTTCAGGTGCGCTCCGGATCCGCACGCTCACTTCAGGATGTCAGTACATCGAGAAGCCCAAGAGGAGTAATGGAAAAGGACGTATGAAAATAAAGGTGCAAAGTCCAAGATAAACGGATCCTCCAAATTATTTTCGTTCTCTTGTGACATTTTGTGTGCGCTGAAACGAAAAACGAGACGGAAGTACAACCAACCGTTGCGCGAAACCGGAAATGGCGGCACCAGAAAATCTCTGATTGGCTACGCGGGGGTCCTCGCGCATTGGTATCCAAGTGTGTTGCCAGCGCTTCACCTGAATATGGGAGTAGGTTGCGTCGTGTGTTTCCACGTGATCATATACCCAGAACCTCTCACGTCTTACACAAGAGCTTATGTTATAATAATTTTCGTACCTGGCGATAATATCAACTTTCCATATCTGCGAATAGGACGCACTTTACAAATCTTGAATGCCTCAGGCTCTCGCAGTCTTTTTGTCATGCCCTTAGGCCGCAGCTGCTGAGTATCTATTGCAGAGTCTTCTCTCCTCTCCGGCTTAGAATATTGGTTATTTATTTGGAGATATCCTATCAAGTTCTCTAATAGTACCCGAGAGAGTAGAAGAGCCAATGATCCTAGTCGACGACGGCCCTTTATCGATCATGGGACTCACCGTCTCGATGTCTTCTGAGAGGGGCACTGACGGCTCGATGGCCTGTCGATATACAGGTATAGAGGGGTCCTTCTAAGAAAACTCGGTATTTACTCTAGTCTAATCTACAATTTTTGCACTTGCGTGAGCCTATTTTATCGTCGATCACGTCCTTGCAAAACCTAATAATCCTAGGATCATCCTCCCGCAATGGAATCAAAGTTAATTATATTACTTCCCCGCACATTGTAAAGACTGACAAATTAAACCTAAACCGATAAGATAATATTCGACTGATTAAAATTCCTTTAACAAGCTGTACTAACTTGCGCAGCACTATATCACAAGCGATATACCAAGCACTTTCCTAAATCTATAATACTAGTAGCACTTCATATTCATACTTTTTCAAACTTACTTCTTCTACCTCCTACCTCCAATATCATTTGGTTCTCCCTTCTTCTAAAGTATCCGACTAAGTGAACTTGGTATGCCACGCAACAGGACCGCTTGTTTCTTCCTCTTCCATCGCTCCTTTCTCTTCCTATTCCTATCGTTTTTGTTGGGTCAACCCTTTGAGTTTGTAGCTAGGGTAACCCAGAAGTGATATTAAGGACAGCAAAGTAAGTAGCTCTCCAGATACACTGCTACGACCCCGAATTTCATTAAATAACAAAAGTCTGCTTTGGAGGGCCAACTCCACTGAATCTTCCAAATGTGTAATAGGAGTACAAGGACTCCTTGGCATTCGCGACCTGCCCCTTTCCGGAGACCTGAACTACGCTAATGCTGAGCCCTGGCTAACAAATGCGTCCCTGTGATGGCGCTAAGATCGAACCTGAAACTACGCTAATGCTGAGCCCTGGCTCAACAAATGCTGCAGCCCTGAAGGAGTTAATCTAGACTCACGGAAGCTCTGAAGATCGGAAGCCTCAGAGGACTGGAATAAGGCCCAGGCCCCGAAGGAGTAGTCTAGGCTTGGATGGACTCGAAGGGGTTGATCTAGACCTGTGGAAGCCCTGAGGGTCTAGAAGGCCATAGGGTACAAGGTGACCTGGGAGCTGGAGGTCTAGACCTTGGTGACCTCCGAAGGCTTCCGAAACGCTGATCTTAGCTGGAGCCAGGAGCCAGGAATGGAGTATAAGTAAGGGTTGTCGACCTTACTTGGAGAAGGGCAGGCTTGAATTTTTATTATTCGCAAGTACATAGGTACTACGGAACCTCTTTTCAACTACTGCGAATACAACCACTATTGTCCCTTTTTCCCTATTGCTACTTCTCTGATATACTGTGATCCCTCCTGTTTCCCTCTAGCTACCTGTAGCTGTTACAATTTTATATAATTGTAAATACATTTCTCCTTACTAGGAAGTCTATAATTATCTTTCTATTAGTTGTAGTGGCGTGTTAACGCGTTAGAGCTGTAGGCTCTTTACTAACTCTTTGGGTCCTCTTTGACCCCCCTCTAGCTAGAGACTACCTTGAGAAGACATAGGGGTTAAAGGACTGTATTATAAGAAGCTTTCAAATGAGGCTATAGTAAGTTCAGGTGCGTCGTAAAAGAAAAGTTTCCAATAGTTTCGATATTTAACTTTAGGGGATTGACGTACTAGGAAGATGTTTTTTGAGCCTTTGGTGGAATTACTGGAGTACTAAGCGCTAGATTTCGAGGTGGTTTTATCTGCGGATTACCTGAGCTTTTCTTTGATATGTGCCTCCTTTGGCAGCTCTGGAATCTCCCCGTCACGAGGCGGTTAATTTCACTGTGACGAAGCTGGAGCTCTGGCCAGCTCGTCCTGATTGGGTTTAGCGTGGCTGGCACTGCGACCCCTTATTCCAGCTTTGTAGAGTAGTTGTCTTCCTTCTTTATCTTGAATTCTAAGTTATACAACGATACTTGTGCTAGGTTCGTGACATTCACCTGACAGATTGCTCCAGCATTACCTTCCAACTTGGTCGTGGGCCGGATGGAGAGGTGGCCTTTGCGACTGGAGTTAGCACGCAGATTATTTGAAGCCAACTCCCGCCAATCCTAGAGGAGCAGTCCGCTGTACTACGACACGAAGAATAACTTCTTCCGTTTAATGGTACTGTGCTGAATCTGTAGACTCACCCAAGCGTCAGATTCCGAAGTTGCTCGAGCAATACAAAAACTGCATACCCAAAGGCGTGGAGGTGCTTCCTCCTGGTTGGTCTTATCATTCTCTTGCCTCCCGGAATCCCGATCCCCACACAAGCGAAGAGGCAAAAATATGTTGGAAAGCTGTGGCTTCTCGTGATAAAGATTGGAGGGTGTATTACACTCACGAGTCCGATCCAGCTACTAAATTCTGGTATCCGATTCCCATTTGCGATCCGCAGAGCCCAACCATAACACGTCGTCCCGAGCCCTTCTTGTTCTGCCCGCACGCAGAGAACTTGGTTAC